>MU226034.1:2198031-2220766 GCA_018584345.1 Thuja plicata
TCTAATTCGAGTTCCATAAGAAGAGAGGTAAGTCGGGTTCTCCAAGATATAAAATTTGAAGGACCTTCTAATCTATCTTCCATTCTCATGCAATGAGCCATCTCTAAAGAATTATGCTCAAGAATTTTGTAATTTGAAAATATGCTCAACTATAGATTTTCTATGGTTTATATTTTATCTCCTTTTAATAACCTTGCTGCTCTGATACCATGTTAAGGAAATATGGATCAATATAAGATATAACACTGAATGGTTGTTGTAGAATACAATTGCCTTTTTTATTTAAAATATATAATAGTCACGATACATAACTTCCTTTGCATACTTGGCCGATAATCATATTCGACCATTAAGTCGATTCAATAACAATTAAGTCGATTCAGTAATATTACTTTATTATATATATATATATATATATATATATATATGGTTTCACTTATAAGCATATTAATATATACTATATATTCAATTATTATATGGTGTGTATATATATATATATATTAATATTCTTATAAGTGAAACCATATATATATCATGATTGTCTCATCGTTTATTAAACACGAACGAACAATACTTTAACAAGAAACACTGTTAAGTGTGCACTCTATTAAGAGATTTGGAAAGAACAGTTAAGTCCACCTTCTACAAAAGGATTTTAGATGTGATGCACTTGTTAGAATGCAACTACATAAGTCTTTGATCTAATGATGTATGCAATCTTTAATTGCTAATAACAGATCCAATAAAGCTTCCTATGTATAAGTAATCATCCTTCCATGATTGAATAATACCTTTGTCTGCTCGTCGGTAGCCTCTGTGTGTTCTTGACAACTGATATGATATGTTTCTAAACTTTGCATGAATTATGCCTTCTGCTCCTTAGATGCTCTTTGTGGCTATCAACAACAATGAATTCATAACTCACAATTGATTTGAACATCTATTTATACTAGATTTTGGCTCAATTCTTGATTCACGCTTCGCAAGTTGACTCTAGATCCAAGGTTTACAACTTGACCTTGATCTTTAGTTAGATATGTTTTAGATCCATTAGGATGCATTAAAGCATTTACATAAAGCTTGCTTGACCCTCAAGTTATGATTTAAAACAAATTCAAACTCTATAAATAGAATTACAGTGCTTTGTCTGACGTGTAAAACTCAGATCCACTTTTTGCAGGTTCTCTAACTGACTGTCGGTTCTGACGGTTGGTTTTCTTTGTTTTCGGTGTTCCTTTCTTGAACTGGTCATCGGGTATGCCTTTTCTGTTCTGTCAATTTTGTTCTCAAAACTATGTCATCGGTGATGTTCTCAATGTTATGTTATTGAACCGTCGGTGATGTCCTGTTCACTTCATCGGTGCAACACTTGTTAGTGTCCGTCAGTCAATTCCATACTTAGCATTTTTCATGACCTCTGTGTTCTGTCGGGTATGCTCGTTGTTCGTCGGTAATGCTTGTAGTCTGTCAGTAATGCTTGTAGTCTGTCGGTGATCTCTGTCGTCTACCAGTGATCTCTGTCAATGTTTTTCACTAAGTGTACTAATGGAAAAATTAATGTCATCACAATAATCCTAACAATAACAATGGAAAAGACAAAGGAAAGTATTGGAACAAAAAAAAATGTAGTCAATGACGGAGTGGTCGACTCATCCGAGTTCAAACCTAAAGAGCCAGGGTTCAACCTATCTAGTAGTATACAATCTGCTAAGAACAACACAAAAGTTTTGACACCATCCAAGAGTAATCCAGACGTGTAGAAAGACAAAGCACCATAGATACCAAAACCCAAGTGAAATTTCACTCCTCTTGGAGAACCTCTCAAAACAACATTAAAAACTCTGGTGGCTCACAAGATCATCACAATACCAGATTCAAAGCCTTGGGAATTGTCAATTAAACCTAAGTGGTGGAACGAAAATCACTTCTATGAATATCATAAAAACATAGGGCACTTAACTAACGAATGCATGAAAGTGAAGCAGGACATCCAAGACCTCATTGATAACGAGACCACCACAGTTGATGGGTATCATTCAAATGTGGATCACAAAGCTTTCAAGAAAACCCTACCCTCATATGAACAAGGGGAATCCTCAAATATTCAAGGAGATAAAGTAAAGTACACCTACCCCCTAATAATGATAATGCGATTCACATGCTTGAGTCATCTAGTCAATCAGTTAATGTGATTATCATTAAAGACAAAAGGAGCCTGAATCTACTGATGTGCTAATGAGGAATAAAGCTAAGGTTACTCTTAAGGGAGTGGATTCATTGTCAAAACAAACTATGACATTAAAACCCTCAACATCAAAGCAAACATTCACATCAATCCCAGCTGCGAACTACAATTAGGTTGATCAGTTGCAGAGAACTCCAGCCCAAATTTCCATCTTGGAATTACTTAAGATCTCACCATCACATAAAAAGATCCTTCAAATGGCTCTTTTAGAAACAACTATACCAAAGGACCTTGGTGTTGATCAGTTCCAAACTATGGTAGGTCATCTAACTTCACCTCACTACCTATCTTTTTTAGAAGAAGATGATAAATCACTAAATCATCTACATAACCAAGCCCTACACATAGAGGTCTTGATTCATAAAGACATATTCAAACGTATCTTGATAGATGGAGGCATTGGTTTGAACATTTGTACTCTTAAGCTCATAATAGCATTGGGTTTTTCAGAACATGCTATAGATCATAGGAGAAAGATCACCATAAAAGATTATGATGAAGAAGAAAGGTCATAAAAAGGATTGGTCGTGTTACCTATCAAGGTTGGACCCATTGAGAGAGATGTGATTTTCCAAGTGTTGGATTTGCCACTAGAAAATAACATTTTATTAGGGAGACCATGGATTCATGACATGCAGGCGGTCCCCTCAACATATCATCAATGTGTAAAGTTTCCACACAAGGGAATGGAGGTTTCTATTCCAGCTGATAACACGTACTCCTGTAACACTTTGAAACAACCAAACAACATGGTCCTGCATAATAAGGAAGCATCTGCTGAGAAAGGATTTGAAGGTTCTCGGGTAAAAATCATGAAAATATTTGAGGAAAAATTGAAAATTACCAACAGAGGTATGGGAGTGTATCAAATGCACCATTTTCCCTCAGTGGCTAATCTCCCAACATCCCCTAGATCTTATGGCATGCCCTCATCATCCTTCAAGCCTACCAACACTCATAAATTGGAAATACATGAAGGGACTAGTATGGTAAAAGCTCATGTTTCTCTCTCAGAAGAGAATGAAAAGAAGGTTGTTCTTGCATGTCTTTATAAAGGAGAAGAGCATGATCAAGAAGTTAAACACGTTGAAATATCCCCACAAAAGATGGTAAAGGATATCAACTCATGCAATGAATGGGGTATAAAGGAAAAGGACCCCTAGGTAAAGATAAAGGGTTAATAGAGCCTACACACATGGAATTCAAGAATCCAACAGATAAAATAGAGATAGGATACCATGAACAAAGGTTTAATCCTTCCTCTAGCAAAAACCCTATGGGAAACCAATCAAAAGATTCTGATGATGAGACTGAAGAAGAAGCAGATATACATGGCTACCATTTGAAAGACTATTACATATACAAACATAAAATCCTCACTACCTGTTGATGGGACTTTGTGACTGGTCTGCCAATAGAGTGTAAGTTGTCACTGGGTACCGGGGTACCGGCCAACTTAGCCTGTAAAGGTTGTCTAGGGAATAAATTCTCCAGGCCTTCAAGCACGTGAGAGTCAAGTCTCGACAGTGCGGGAGCTAAGTTGGGAGTGTGATTGTTTTGTTCGGGGAGATAGCTAGTTTTCTTGGCTCATCTTCTCTGGGGATTTTGGTAAGTAGAGGTTTCCTGCAAGAATGCATTAGTTTACCAAATAAACTTCAAAATATATGCCATGGTTAGGATTATTCCTTCTACTTATAGTTATTCTAATACATTCAAAACATCAACCATGCTCTAACATACTACACTAAATACTGAATGCATACAGAACCATCGGTTCATATATATTCAATAGCGAGGGGAAAAGAGATCATTAATCTACTTAAAACATTAGAGCAAGGGACATCAGAAACATACAGCACAAAAGAACGTTAATCCAGAGATCAAAACGCTAACAACTTCATTGCCAGAACTCTTCTTTCTTCATTAACAAATTTTCCAGCAGCACTGGTGTGTACATCAATAGCTCCAAGGGAGCATTTATCTACTAAGAACTACTAAGAACTACTGAGCATTGAGCTCTACAACTACAAGATATGAAAGTGCTAAAATGCTATTATTATGGACTGTAAAATCATCAATTTTTCCAACCCTTGAAATGAGGTCAGACTTGTTATTTATACACATTCTTTCCCTAAAGTTAACCCAAATTAACTTTACACTCAACAATAAAATACAATTTCTAGTGGCCAGTACTACCTGCACCACGTTACAACATCCTCGAAAAGAGCAGTGGTTTGACAGTTCAGCAGAAGAAGAAAAGAAAAGAGGTATGGAAGAATCATCCTCGAGAAGAGAGCTAGAGGAATAATAGAAGAAATCTGATCCCCCAGGGTTCGAGGCTACATGCCTCATCAATGTTAAAGTGGCTTGCTATCTCCGATGTGCCGGGTATTTAATGCTAGAGCGATGCCTTGGGAAGACCACTTTTCAGAACCATCCCTCGGGCTGACGTGCCTTGTTGGGGTCACCTACTTTCTGACACCCTTATTAACTACCTGATAATGATCAGTCGGCTCCAGGGAACCTAGACGCAAGTCATCAAAAGAATACAAAAACTGTTGGATCTGGAACTATTGGATTTGGGAGCTTATGCTCAAAGAATAATGAATGTAAAGGAATGCACCATGCTGGTAAAAATCTCCTGGATCCGGAGAACCTTATTGATCCCTGTTGTTCTTAAATGCCTCCAAAACTTGGCTGATGAAATCCTCATCTATGTCTCTAATGTTACTCCACCAGCCACGAACGGCTTCAAGCTTCTCCTCAACTTCTACGGCCCCATTCCAGAATTCATCTACTATCTTTACAACGTCATGAGCCCGAAGCATCATCTTAGATAATCTTGATAGCCTTCCTCTGTCAAAGTCCCCGGTGGACTAATACAGGGACTCCATTAGCTCATCATACTTACTAAGGACATAGTCCTCCAGGGTGCATGTTCCGGTGGTGAAGGGGTCAACTTGTGACACCCTTACAACAAATACTTTGAATAGGCCCAAAGGATACTAGGCTATAGTAAATTTATCTCTTAGGGCCTTAACCAGTTGCTTGCATACCTCAATCTTGAGGCCAAGTCTGGAGTACTGGGCCTGGAGGGACTCATATGATTCTTCCCCCAAAATTCCTGCCTCTCTGATGGCCTCTTCCCTGGCATTAAATACTTCATCTAACCCAGTCTTCCATCCTTCATATTTTTCCAAGTCTCTCTCCCATAGGGTAGTGGAGACATTCACCTAATTTAGAAGATTGTTGATCTGGTAAAGATCTTGGAGTGACACAACCAAAATTTGCCTTACAGCCATTATTTGTTCAATAATTGACCCATCCACAGCCTGAGACTTCTTCTTCATACTTCTCCGTTCATCTATGTCACCCTATGGGAGCGGTGCTTCAGATGTGGAAGCTTTCAGAGGAATGGTCATGATAGGTTGCACCAGCTTCGTCGAAAGCCCGAGGAGATTTACATTCTTTGAGTTTTTGTGCCTGCTTGTTGTAATGGGCCTCAATCACCCAGATGGCTTCTTTTAATAGGTCCAATTCACCCTATTTGTCCCTCCTCCCCATAGGTACTTCCATTATTGTATAGTCTTCAGCTCTGGCCACTACCACATCTATCTCTGGGGGAGGTGTCGCGACTACCGCAACTGTTTCTCCGCCCGAACTGATCCGAGTGGAATGGAGGGTCCGGGCCTTCTTTTTCTTTGGGGCCCCTGTGCTTGTGCCATCATCTCAGATAGAGAGAGATGGGCCTTTGTTTCTGTAGGGGCCTTCCTCTTTCTAGAATCCACCAACCATTGTGGTGGCGGGGGTGGCCTTGATGCCAATGTTTATCTTGTGAATCCCCTCCGGGGTTTTGTTGTTCATTCCCGATGTTTCAAGTCTCTTCGGACTCTTTTCCTGTATCTTATGGATCACCTGCATTATCCACCTTATTGGCATTAGTATCTTCTACCTCGGTGTCCACTTCCTCAGCAGCGTCAGATTCAACATTTGTATCCCCGGGGTTCTACCCCTCACCTTGCTGTTATTGCTGCTCTTCGTCAGCTTCTTCTGCCGGAATATCTCCCTCCATTGGAATATCTTTTGGAGGTGGTGGAGGTACAAGGCCAAGATTAAGCATTTGGGCTATTGTGATCACCTCACCAAATGTTACCTTCTTTGGGGTAGGAGGTGGCGTCTGGAGCACAGTGGCTGAGATTACATTTTCTCCGATATGTCTAGTTCTCTTAGCAGATGTCGGTTGCTCATTCTTCACTTGCCTTTCCTCCATGGTGTTGGTCTCTAGAACCTGTATCTCCGGTACATCGGAGACCTTTACCTGTTCTAGCTCCTTTTCTTTTTCAACCCAGGCTTCCTGCTCTGTGGCAGCTTCTTTCTCTAGGGTCTCCCCTTCAATGAGGATTACTACTTCATCTTGGGCGGCGATCTCCTCTATCACTTTTCTGATATCCCCTTGTAAATTTACAATTTCATCCACCCTGAATATGTCTTTGAAGTCATTGTGTGGAGGGGAGGTCTTCGGGGGATCTTCAGGCTGATTGTCTGGCTCTGGGGAGTGCAAGGACACAATCTGTATTTCGGGGATGTTGGGCACCCCAAGCTCCGGCTCCACCTTTGGCTGAGGATCAGCTGTTCTTTTATTCTTCCTCCTTGTAACCAATGGGGGCCCTACATCCAACATGGCTGCCCGCTCTTCCTCCACTTCGGTCCCTGTTACTTAGACCATTAATTCTGCAAGTGAAGGAGAATTGGGAGGGCAGATAGGTCCGGCCATAATCATTGGGGTTGCCAACCGGGTGATTAATTTTTCTTTCATTTGTTGGGATGACGCCAGAGTTTGCTTCATTTTTTCCACTATGGGAACTGCGGATGGGACTTGAGATGGGGTCCCCATTTTTTGCTTTCCTCTATCCTCGCCCTACGAGGAGGTTCTGGCCCCGGAAGTTGAACCCTGCACAAATGGGCCAACTTTGCATATACTTTTTGGATATACCCTTTTAAAATATGCATGACTGCGCTCAATCACATTGTGGGTAATGTCCTCTATCGCCAGACCTTTTGGTGCATCCAAATTTACCGAAGGGAGGGTCATTTTGTCCACTTCCTTTTCCTTATATTGCAAGTCCTTTGTAGACCCGGTATCCGAGAATTCCTTGGGGAACTTTCAGAGCTCCAGCTATTTCATCATCCCCTGTGTCATCCGGTTGAAATGTCATTTTTGGACCTCAAAATCATCCTGGCAATCTTCCCAAAAATATTCAATGTGAAGCTCATGCAGAGGGGCTGTCCGGGGAAGTGTCATCTCTATCTTTCCCAGTGGATCAAAATTCTTCCGCTCTAAATAGAACTCTGCCAGCCCTAAAATTTTAAGCTCATTGTCGGCTTCTTTGGCCACTGCCAGGCTGCAAGAATAGTTCCCAAAAGAGATTGGGAATGAGATGTTGGTGACCTTCTTCACCGTGAAGAGGGCATGCAGCTCCAAGATCTATCTGCAGTATTCTAAAAGAATTATTTTATTATCACAATGCTTGGGTAATAAATAGGGTTTCCCAGAGAACCGGTCACCCAAATGTATGTATGCTATTGATACTAAATGTAATAGTGGCCATAAGTGCTGACCAAATCCATTACTTCCTTGGAGATCCGGTATCTGGCATCCCGAGTAGGTGTGAGGAGGTTGTAGTAAATGAAGGCATTATTCACTCAGTAGAAGTTGAGGAAACTAGCCTCCCATTGGATCTGTGGGAAATAATCCCATGGAGAATTCTGGCCTATGCCAATTCCGAGCACACCTGTTGTAAGTAAGCCCCAGGTCACGGGGCGTTGTTGTGCAAGTGCCCACAAAACATAGGATGTCATGTAGAATTTGGGGGTCCGGGTGACCTTAACCAGCTGGGAATCCACGTGGTTTGCAATGATAGTGGCCCAATCAAATTTTTCCCACCAGAGGCGATGCCTAACAAGAAATAGTACATCCATGCTGAGAATTCCCAGGCATGGGGCTCTTTGAAGACCCTGCATAGTGTGATGATCCCCATCTGTATGCTTTCTTTAAATTCCGCCCAGGGGATCTCCAGCTTCACCTTTTTGAAATCCTTCACCTTAAGCCAGTTGTTATTGAGATATTGTCGGGCCATGTGTTCTAGCTTCTAAAATTATTCCAAGGCTAGAGACCGGGTGAGAATGGCCGCATCATCAAATTGGGGAATCCCCATCCCTGCCTGAAAAGTCACAGCATCCAGAGATACCATAGGTGTTGGGTAGCCTGTTGGAACTGGGGCGGCAAGTATGATAGCCCGGATGACTGTATTATAGTGTTTCGCCAAAGTGAGAATGAGCTCTGGAGCTTGCACGGAGCAGGGGAAGCAAGTGGCTTTGAGGATCCCAGAGTTGGCCACATTGAGGGCCAATGGATCTCTGGTCGTGTGTTGAATGAACATCATCTTTACCAGGGCCTACATTTCAGCCCACATCCCAACACTTGTGTCAGTGATTAGCTGCAACTTGGAATCGGCCTTCAATCCTAGGATAGTGTCCCCCTTCAGATACTTCATTGTTAATGGGAGCTTTTCCAAGGCCTTCTTGGCCTTCGTCTTGACAGTTTCCCGAGTGGCAACAGTAGTGGGGAGTTCTAGACTCCCAGGTGGAGATGATGCAAATGCCTCCGACATGATTAGTGAGTTTAATTCTGGCAACCTACAAACAAGATGACTGTCAGTATGTATTCAAAATAAAACATTATTTCGGATGTCGGGGACTTTCACCACTGGGGTGTATTTATTCCTGAAAGAATTGTTAGCTTACGTCAAACCCCGAAAAAGATATACATATAATATGACTTAGGAATTTGACCTCTACCCAGGCCTCCAGGGATTCAAGCAAATGTGATGAAAGTGAAATAAGGATCGGATGAAGACCTAGGACCCGGAGTCTAAAAAACTAACCATTGCATGATATGGCCAAAGGTTAGTCATACTAGGCTGACGTGGGAGTGTTACATGGCCATGCAATAATGGGATTAATGGCATTAATATCGACAATTGTCCAAACATGCATTGAAACAAATGCCACTTGGGCCAGTTTTGAATGCTCATGTGGGAAACTTAACCCGCCATTAAGACTGACTTGACGGAGGAGAGAGAGAATACAATGGCTCAAACCAGTGAGGTGCCGAGTTTGAACCAGGCAGACATCTCTCTCAGACGAGCTCCACATTTGGGGTTTTTGTTGCATGGAGCGCAATGAGCTCGCCACTAGACAAAGTGTAGGATATACAAGAAATATATACAGACAAAGTCGAAGTGCACACGAGGGCCAAAGCACAACTCGCGAGCTAGCCCAAAATAGGCATATATATAGACATATACAAAATATACAGAGATATACATGAAAACTTAATAATTTTACAGCTGTGCAGAGGGCATACAACCCTCTGGCAGAGCCATCCCACCAACGGGAGGTGATAGAAAAGCCAAAGCAAAGCCGCGGAAAAAAAAATCTAGACGGAAAGCAAGAGAAACCAGAAAACCAGAAACAGAAGGAAGAGAGCCAAGATGCCTACCTGGAAACACAGGGAATGCGGGAAGGTGAGCATAGGAGGCACTCTGCAACTGGTTCACCTTGGAATGACCATGAATGCACCACTGTTTACTATTTCTTGAACATTGTTAATCACCAAAAAGCACCTTGCACTTAATAGCTCTAAATTGCCTTAATCTCTTTGGTAATCGCCTGAGTGTTTTAATCATGGTAAATGTGAAAATGATAGGTAAAACCGATTTATACCCCTAGGGTAAAACATAATGCGTTCCCCCGCAAACTCCGGAATAGGCAAACCTTCGAACTCCAGGCCCAGGGATTCCATGTAGCCACACCTTCTCAGAAAAGAAGACATGAAGGAAAAGTATCCCGGAGTCCAGGATCCAGACGACTCCAAAGAATAAACAAACTCTGGGACCGGGTCCCCGAGACAAAATAAGATGGAGACAAACAAAAAGAAAACAACCCCCACAGAAGCAAAGCCCGGAGGGGAAACAAAGGAAACAAAAGAAACCAAGGGAAAGAGCAAAAGCGAAAAAAGGGGGACCAACCATTTTTCCTACAAAATGTAGGGACAGGTATGCAGGGCATAATGCTACCAAGGAAAATTCTATATTCCACCTCAATTCAGAGCACCTTTGAACCAAATAGCTCAGTGTCCCAACCATTGCTAAGAGTGAATCAAGTGACCGAGGAAGAGGTAGTAAACCTGCCACAAGATGAGTCAGAATTAGAACCCAAGGGTGAACATTAGGAGACACCCAAATTGAGGGCAACTGATCACTATTTCTCACATAATAGATCTACCGCACTTCCTAGATACAAGGCTACATTCCATTAAGGTATCTCCATCCCACCTCACATCAGTACAAGAAGGGGCAGAACAAGTCATAGTATAAGAAGATGAAGATGACCTAGAGAATGAAAATAGTTCTAGTAGAGGTGGAGTCTTCATGACCATAACACAATACCTAGGGAGGTCTGTTGATAGTCAGAATGATTCTCATGAATACGAGTTTGGTCATGGTATAGAGAATGATCTAGAAGGAAGGCATCTGAATTGGGGGAAACTAGTTGCTCCTACTCATGTCATGTCTTAGACATACCTCATTCCATGGAGACAAGTTCTAATGAATATGAATGAGATTCTCTCTTAGATACTATAGTAGATATTGAAGTGGATGTTATCCATAAGTACACACCTCAATTTGAACAAGGACAGAGTTCAAATGTTTCCCAGACAACTGTCCTTCCTCAAAACATCAATTGGAACTTTGGAGATGATGGTAGAGATAATCATACTAGAGCTAGGTCCATGTCAAGAATTGAGATCGTTCCTTTGAGAACTGTTCTAGAGAGAATGTATACTCGGGAGGAGAATCAAAGCACTCATGTTAGATCAAACAAGTTAAATTCACAAAATACTAACAATGACACTAATAGTGAAGTTAGGAGACTTCGTGGTCTAGGGAGTCCTTCGGAGAGTAATGTGATAGATCTTCCCTTACCCGTCGAAAGTCTTGATCATGATAACGCGATGCTATCCTTAGAGCCTACTGGATCATTATCCTTAATCCATCCTGAACTTATTGAGTGGAACTAAAATGAGCCTTTGAACCTAATCTCTTCTCCAAATGACTAGACTTTGGCCTGTTACCTAAATGTTATTGAGCCCCTCACTTATTCCACTAGTGCAATGAGTGTAAATATGATAGAGGGAGATATCAAGTTTCTCATTCTTAAAAAGAGAAATAAAAATAAAAAGAGGTATGGTAGTGAAAACCACTTTGTGGCAGTGTTAGAACCCAAAATAGTAAAAAAAAAATGATGTATCCAATGGTGAAAACCTCTTAGAGGCGCCAGAGGATGGGAAACTTGATATCTTTCCTAATCACTTCCAAGAGTGATCTGCAGTACTGATAGAACCTACACAATCGGTCAATCTGGGAACAACAGAGGTACCCCAATTAATCTATGTGGAAAAATCCTTGTCCGAGGAGGAGAAACAACAGTTTACCCATTTTTTCATGAACAAGAAGATCAATTTTTCTTGGTCTTACTCAGACATGCCTGGACTTGATACAAATTTGATTACGTACCATTTATCATTTCTCCCACTGTCAAGCTAGTCAAATAGAAGCTTAGGAAGATGCACCCTCATGTAGCACTATTGGTCAAAGCTGAGCTAGAGAATTTACTGAAAGCATAATTCATCAGAGCTATAGCATACGCTGATTGGATTTTGAACATTGTGTCTTTTTCTAAAATTGACAAATCAATCCGAGTTTGTATAGATTTCTGGGATTTGAATAAAGCTTGTCCAAAAGAAAATTTTCCACTTCCCAACATTGACATGATTGTGGACCTCACAGTAGGATACGAAATGTATTCCCTCATGGATGTATTTTTAGGATACAATCAATAAAAATAGCACCCGAAGACTAGGAGAAGATAACTTTCACTTGTGCTTGGGGCATGTTCTATTGGAATGTTATGCCTTTTGGTCTAAGAAATGCAGGAGAAACATACCAGAGGGCTATGATGACCATATTCCATGACATGATCCACAAGAATATAGAGGACTATGTTGATGATACCTTGGCAAAATCAGCAAAGAGAGCTACACACTTGGCTAACTTAAAATATTTTTAACAGAATGGAGCAATTCAAACTAAGGCTAAATCAAAATAATGTGTCTTTGGTGTGACATCAGGCAAGCTCCTCGGGTACATTGTGTCGGCAAAAGGAATTGAGGTTAACCTAGAGAAAGTAGCAACAATTATGGAAATGCAACCACCAAGAAATATCAGTCAAAACAGAATGTTGTAAGGCAAGCTACATTCAATTAGGAGGTTTATCTCACACCTAGTGGATAAAGAACAACCCTCCACAAAAACATTATAGAAGGGCATAACATTCAAGTGGGATGAAGGATGTGAAAATCACTTTCAACAGATCAAAGACTACTTGACAAGTCCTCCTATATTAATGGCACCAATACCAGGAAAACATCTTTTTTCTCTATATCTCAGCTACAGAAACATCACTTGGAGCTCTGCTAGCACAACATGATGAAACGTGATCACAGAGATTGGTTGCGCAACCTCAAAACTTATAAAGTACATTCGGTAGAGACTCCAAAACCTCTGTGCCAACATAATACAACTTCTTCAGACCTCTCAGATTCATGCATCAACATCTATAGGGGTTTTCATTTGATTTTGCGTGTAAGCTCACCCTAGGCCAAAGGCCTAAACTCAATTCCCTGAGGAATTCCTAGCACCAAATTCAGATGCATACCCTTCAAATGTGTTCTCAGCATTCTTCTTCAGCCATGTTTGCTTCATTTTTTTCTTTATCTCTTCAAAAACCACTTTGTCTTTTCCTTTGTCCTTTCCTGGCTTATTTATGCTCCTATCTACCGAACCTCTCTTATTCACATTGTTAGTCCTGCAGTGCCTTGCAATATGCCCAGATGTATTGCATCTATAGCATACAAAATTTCTTTGTCCATTTATGTTTCTCACCTAGTTTCTCTTTGTTGTGCACTCTTTTTCCATGTGTCCAAATCCATTGCATGCATATCACTTGGTGTTTCTTTTGTTGGAAGAGTTCTTCAAAACACTTCTGCATTCACTTGCTCTATGACAATGTTATTGCACTTATAGCATTGACCATAAAAATATGCATTACTCTAATCCATCATATTCCTTCAATGCATGGCTTTATGTCCAATTTTTTTGTAGGTAAAGAACTTACCATTGGTCCTTTGAGCATAAGGTTGTCTTTCTAATGGCTTCTTCTTCTCAGATCTAGGGTTTCCTTGAGAAAATTCATAATTTTCTCCTTTTTCAAATCCAAGACCACTCTTGTCATCTAGACTCCTTTGAGGTTCAAGCAATGAATCAAGTTTGGTTAAGCTAATCATGAACTTCTCCTTGTAGTCATTAGAAATCACAAGCTCATCTCTAATTTCTTCCTCAAGATCCTTGGCTCCCTGCAAATCACCTACAAGTCTATTGCATTCATTTGATCTTTCCTTTAAGGATTGACTGAGCTTCTCTTCATTCTTCTTCCTGTCCTCAATCTCCTTGGTCATCATCATCACTATAGCTTCCATCTCATTCTTAATGACTGCATTCTCTCTCTTAAGCTTCTCACATTCTTCAATTTTTTTCTTTCAAGTCATGATTCAACTATTCATTATCTGAACTCTCACTATCCATTTGTTGTAACTGGTCACAAAGTTCTCTTCTTTTCATCTTTTCTTGCTTCAACTATTTTTTCAATTGTGTAATGAAGATTTCTGCTTCTCTAAGATTCCTCTACAACTTCTAAACTTTTGTTTTAGACTAATCATGATCATCCAAGGAAACTAAGAGCTATTCTTGCAAACCTGAATCCATCCTTCTTCCTTGGATCACCCTCAAGTGGCTAGACTTCCTTCAAGGGACCAGAGCTCTGATACCAATTTTTGGAAGGAGGGAACACTAAGAGTCGGGGGTGAATCAATGTTCTACAAATTTTAACCTTATTATTTAGATTTTTAAACCACTTAATGCATATTAAAAAAAGTAAAGTGCAAGAACATAAAGCATAAAAGTATCACACCATAACACATGGATGTTTATCGTAAAAACCCTGTTAGGAGAAAAACCATAGTGAGGATGGATCCTGCAAGATAATACTCAACAGAATATTGTCTTACAATGATTAAGAAAGTACTTGCATTCAGGCACACTGCTCAATTACAATTAGGGCTACAACCCTTTACAAGAAGGCTCACTGCCTTACAAGATCATAACAATGATCAAGAAGAATTGAATTTCTAAATTAACATCTAACAGTGTCTGATTACAGTTCCATATAATCTCATAACTCTAATTTGATACACTTTTACCTTTGACTGCCCTATTTCCTTATTCTTCGCTAATCAAACAATCAAATCTTGATTCCTACATGAAATCATTCACATAACCAACCTGTGCACTTCACACGTGTATCAACCACTATCCAATCATATCTCCATACCCTAACTTCTCAATTTTATAGGCATGTGACCAAAAATTTAATCTACCATGCTAGCTCAGAAATGTTCTAGGGAAATGTAAAATGTTTTGACCAAGTTGGCCAAATCCTCAATTAAAATTCATTTCCCACCAAAACAATCATGCACAATCCTCCATACATGTCGGCTCTATCACTAAAACATAAAATTTAGCACCAAAAACAATTTACCAATCCACATAAAGATTTTTCATCATGTCAGTTGATCTAAGTGTCAAACATAAAAAATTGTTGCTCAGATCTGTGTAATTCTCACTCAATGCATCACCGTACCTTCAAATTTTGGAATAAGCATCTATGCACATCCAAAATACTTCCCTTAGATGCGTGCCAAAATATATGCATCTCATAGACTCCATCGAATCATTTACTTTATACTGCCTGAACATTGTGTTCTTCATTTCCATACTTAGCTGAATTCTGATCCTAACTTCTGGTATGATCTGTTATTGCTATGCGCACGTGAGATTAGTGTTTAGTTGCAAAAAAAGAAAACATACAATAATTTATGTAGTGTCTCTTGCCAACACTTGAAGGGGAACCAAATTTTTCACTTGCTGAAATAAATTTCAAGAAAAATAGAAGAAAGTGGAGGAATTTGTCAATTAGCTAAAGAAATAGATTGAAGAAGGAAAGAAGACCACTGACAATCTTGAGACAAAGTTGCAAATCAAATCCAAAGAATTCCCAAAACTTGAAGATGAATTTTCCATGTTGAAGAAGGAATTAAAAGAAGAAGAAGAATAAAGAAAGCTTATTGATTACACTAGAATTGAAGATGAGATTGTGATGTTGAAAAAGGAATTGAAAGAAGCAAAAGGAAAAATTGAAAAGAACCCAAAATTCAAGGCCAGTAGTGATCTACAGGATGAGATGCTTGGTTTTCACAAACCATTTAGGAAAAAGGTGGACATGGAATTGACGAAAGAAAAAGATCTAAGACTCTAAACAAAGATGACAAGGGAAAGGAAAAGGTCAAGGATGAATCCAAGAAGGATAATGAAGATCCGAAAGGTTTCACTCTAGTCCAAAAAAAAAAGAAAAACTTCAAAAAGTCTGTCTTTTCTCAAATCAAGTACCCTTTATTTTTTAGTGGTAGATGTTTTTCAGGTAAGAAGGTCGTGCATAAAGCAAGTGAATGTAAAATTCAAATCATATCACAAAAATTTAATGGTCAATGTTATGCTTGTAATAAGTTTGGACATAAGGAAAATGAATGTAGAAGTAGAATGATGAGAAATGTATTTGTGAATAATGGTACAAATATTCAATCCTTCAATTCATATTGTTATACATGCAACAAATATGGGCACAAGGTTGTTGAGTGGAGCTCTAATGGAAGAAAAAAATGGAATTGTCCGCAACAAGGCCCTTCATGTCACAACTGCAAGAAATAAGGGCACATTGCTAAGTTCTGCAGAGGAAAGAATGTGAAGACCTCTTCTCCAAAAAAGAAGGTAATTGAAGTGAATAGGGATAGAGAAAAGATGAGAAATACATAGGTGAAGAAATCTAATAAAAATATGGAAGACAAATCTCGGTATGTTTCTGTACCCCTTGGTGGTGAAGATGTTTCCCCTAAAAACTTTAAAAAAAGAGTTATCTTAAGGGGAGGTTTGATTGCAGATCTTAAGAAACCCCTAAAGGTTTGGATGTTGGATGGTTTTTGGCATGGTATATGTCTTAAAGTAATTTCTAGAGCATTCAAATCTTTGTGAAGACTTACACAATTTTTTGTGCTCGCTGGAAACACAAAGTGATAGTTCTACATAGAATATTAACAGTTATATATAATTAATGAATAACCCTAAGTGTCCATTGGAAAGAGATATATTGGAAATTCTAGATTTAGTTTGATCACTTGCATTCTTGTGATTTTGAGAACTATTCTCATTGCTTTGTATTGCCCTAACCCTTGTGATGATTGCATTCACAGGTATTCCTATTTAGTGATATATGCTTTATCTTGTTGTTTAATATGGCCATGCTAATCATTGTTGATGTTTCTTTAAAACCATGACTAACCTACAAGCCATATCCTTTTGTGGCAACATAAATTGATAAGGAGGGTGCATTCTCGAATATGTTATTGGATGTTGTGCATATAGAGGATGTTGGGATACACATCCATGCACTCTTATTATAGATCAACCAAGACAAGTTCAACGACATGTGAAGGAATAAGTGATAGACGATGGAAACATACAAACCAGAGTACAAGCGAATTCTAGAACTAGGACTCAATATCTGAAAATATTTCCCACACTTCAGCTATGTGTAAAGGAAGAAAAATCTTTCTTTTGTGTTTATTTAGTTTTATTAGGGTTTGATTATGTATTTCTCTAACCTTTACATTTAAATTGTGTTTGTATTTAAATGTGATTATGAGGAAGATAAGATGTTCCACCTTTATCCCCAAATGCACAAATGCAAGATCCAAGTTGATCAACCCAAAAGAGGGATTAATGCACAAATGAATCAACCATTTGGAAATGAGAGTAAAGAAGAAGATCTTAAATTATGCTAATTGATTATATAGATATGATATATTATAATAATTGAAAAGGATGACAGGAAGAACCAACCTTAAATAATTATAGTTCTGGAAAATGTTGTTTTCTGAGGTCTGTAGAGTGTTTCTAGAAAATATGAAGTATGATCCAGAACCGAAACGCAGAGACAAAAAAAACCCAGAAATATTTTTCCAATCCAACACCGTCTTATGAAAAAGGTCGACCTTGACCCACAAATGTCACCCCTGACCCAATAATGTCGACCCTGACCTGCACATCGTCGACAAAAAATCTGTTCGCAGAGCCCGACAGAAAGCTGAAAAGGGTATTCAGATCTGAGTCCAAATCCATAGTCCTGAACCTGTACCTACAAGAAAAAGAGGTTTGTTTGTTGGGGGGAGGGGTTTGCCTTAGTCAAACCCCGATTTAGGAATTAACCTTGAAATCAATAAAGTATAGAATGCTAGAAAGTAGTAGAATTGAATCTAAGAATGAAGCTATGATATTTAATAGATATGTAATTGTAATTCAAATGTAAGCAAGTATGTAAATATGAAAGCTTGGACTCAATAGAAACCATAAACCTCCATGATTGTATGCTTGGAATCCACCTTGAAGAGAATGAATGAGTCTTGAGGATGCACAAGGATCTTGAAGGAAGATCACACCACCCTGATGGCTAGATCTAGGGTTTGAATGATGAATCTTGAATGTTTGAACCTAATCCCTTCAAAGGCTTGAAAACTTGAATCCTTGATCTTCAATGGAGAACTTGAATGCTTGAGGGGAAGACTTGAACACCTTGAGAGCTTGAAAACATGTAGAATAATGGATGCTTGAACTTTTGCTTGATGACTTCTTGCTTGATTTCACCTAGAAAGACTCCTTATTGCTCAATATCACTTAGTCAAAATGAGAGGAGAAAACTTCCTTTTATATGAAATTAGGGCACAATCTTCTAAGGAGGCCGACATAGGAGAATTAAATTCCCCTTAAAGCCTTTACCCCTAGGAGAGGACCTAAGTTAAATATAATTTAAGAATCACCGCTTCGGAACACGATACAGCCGACCCGGAAGTAGGAAATAACTTTTGCAAAGACTGACATCCAGAAACTATGGGACCCTGAGATTTGAACCTTGGGTCAAGGTCGAGGTCAACCTTGACCTAGGTCAGGGTCGAGGTCGACATAGACCCAAAAGGTCGACCCTGACCCTGAGGTCAAAAACCTTAGAGCTACAGTCCAGGATGCCTAAAACCAGATGGAAAGAAGTGGAAAGAGAGGCAGAACAGGGGGAAAGCCAGGTCAAAGTCAGGAACCCATTCAAGATGATTGATATGACCCCAAACCACCTACTCGGAAGGCTAAACCAATCCACCATGGAAGTGCTTCCATTTTCCGACTATACACTATGAAAACAGATGGATTCATATTATCTTGAGTTGGATTCATAAAGATGTTATATATGTGCATCAACCACACAAAATAAAAAAGGAGGTGATTAGGGCTTTGGTAGGACTCTGCTCCTTTGACACTCTTCTCGCTTTAAGGGTTGTAAAGAATGATATGGTTTCATATCTTACCGGTAAAAAATCAAATGGAAGGAAATGCATGTAGATGACATTATTGATCCAGGAGTTAAGTATGCTACCATGGGTTTGGCATACAAGATCAACTATCAGAACCATGAGGGTTATGCCACCACCACCACTATTTACACTTTGCATCAAATGGTGTTTGCTAGAGAAATGTTTGGCCTATGCAAGCTCCTCCAACAACAACTTCTAAATAATATGGAGAGAACCAAAAAAACCAAGTATCAATTGATATATGGCTTGTTGACTATCGGTCATGCATTCTTCTTTATGAATGAACTTTTGAGATTTAAGAATAGGGTTTAGGAAAAATATTTCCCATTAGCAGCTTAGATAAAATAATATGTTAGAAGATTCAATGGGAACATAGAAGTATACAAGTCTTGCTTTTGGGGTTGGTTTAGAAACTTGCAAGAGATAATGTAACAGAGAAACAAGATACCCCAAAATCTAGTAAGAAAGTATTAAGATGAGATAACCTTCCTTGTCAACAAGGACTTTTGTTATATAGAGGCAGTGCAACCTAGGGTTGTGTGACCATTAGAACTTCCCTATGAGATCATTGCAGAAGAAGTGGAAAATAACATCACTACATGTTACTAAAATTGGAAACCGACCCAAATGAAGAGAGGTTTGGGATTGTTGTGGCAATCCTTAATAAGATGCTTCAGAAGAAGTTAGAAATTAATCAGAAAAAGAGAATGAAGAACCTCTACAAAAAAATAAACATGTGTCCAGTCTCAGAAACCTTTGGTTTGGCTTCTCTAAAAGAGGGGATATCTAGAACTCCATAGAGAAGAACAACATTTGCTTCTACTTCCCCAAATGTAAAGATTGATTCCTCTAAAACCCCTATAAGAACAATTGTAAATGAAACAAAGAGACACGGGCCAAAGCCTAAGACCTCTAAGGGAAAAATAAGTTCAGAAATTGTTGATAGTAGCATGTCTCATGAGGAAGAGATTGTGAAAATAGAATTTTTTTATAAATAAAATATCCAAACGAACAGAAGTGGATGAGGAAAAAGAGAAGAGGACCCTCCTCTGAAGATGAAAAAGAGATCCAAGACCTCTCTGGCTAAGGAAGAAGAGATAGAGAAAGAGGAAGAAAAGAAAGTTCAAAAACAAAAGAAGCAAAAGTAGAAAAAGATAGAAACCTCTCTGGTTGATATAGGGTATCAACCTCTAGTTTTGAATAGTTTGATCAATGTCATTAGATAGAATAATGTGTTAGAAATGGATATTAGACTTTATGTGGATGCCCTTTTGGAAAACATAATTACTATTGAAAAGGCTATCATCTTGTATTTAATTGCCTATAATTTGTATATTGATGATATTTTTGATAAGTTACCCAAGGAATTAATGAAGGCCTTGACTCCAAGAAGAATGGAAGCACTCGATAAAGAATCAAACATTAGAACATATGCTTTGGACAAGGTATGTATTTCCTTGTCTCGAGAAGATAGGAATCAAGTGGCACTAACCCTTAGTAAAAAACGCACAAAGAGGAAAAGGGTAAACATTATAATTGGAGAAGATCCTAATGATTATCAAAGGATAATCAAACAAATAGAAGACATGATTGCAAAACTTATTGTTGAACTTATGAAGACCAAGTCTTCTCCTCTGCAGAAGATAAACATTGGTTTGGTTATTGATGAACAATTGCATACAAATGTTGATCTAGGTGACACTTCTATTTCAGAAGTTGAAACAAGAAATGTTGAGGTTGAGCTAGAAAAGGATAAAGTTGAACAAAATATTGATGACACGGGTTTAGAGAAGAGACAAAATAAATCAGGAAAATTTAATAAAGGCTATGTGGTTGAGAACTAAAACTCTCTGGAGAAGACGACAAAGAGATGAGAGATGAGAAGAAGACTTCTAAAGAAAGTAGAGGTGAAATACATGGCAATGAATCTTCTAGACTTTCCAGAGATTTTTTCCTAGATCTGTTGGGTCTTCAAATGTAGTTTGAACTAGTCATCACAACAAAGGTACTATAGGTACCCATGACTCGTGGAAAGGTGGATTTGGACCAGTTAACCCCATTGCACAAATTACAATTGGGTGATATACTTCACCATTCAATTCACAAGGAATTCATAAGGTCTTACAAATACAACACAAAATGAATTGATAATACAGACAAAGTGTTAGAAACATTGAGAGGGGGGGGGTGAATCAGTGTTTATCAACTATTTATATTTCAGCCAATTAAATATAAAACAAATATGCATTCAAGAATCTTAACACAAGAACACATAACACATGATTTGATTACGGAGAACCTTGATTAGAGGAAAACTCTGGTGGGGATTATTACCCACAAAATATTGTACTAGGTATAATGAACCTGTTAAAGTTCATTTGCCCTGTTAGAAGCAGTCTTTACAAATTGAGTACAATGACCTGGTTAAGGGTCTGACTCTGTTAGGAGTCTTTTACAATAACCCTGTTAGGGGTGGATGGCTCACTACCCAGGCTCACTGCCCAATAATATGAAGGCTACAACCCTCTGAATGTTGATATGCACTATATCAAAAATGAACTACTATAGTGACACTGTTGTCTGATCAGTTCCGTGTATGCGTGGATGCTCTTACTCCTTAAAGAGCTATATCATCTTCTAACTTCATTATGTAGTACCTCTGTAACTTCTTGCACAATAATCGACTTTACTTGCACGTTGTAACATAACAATACACTACATACTTATATCTTTACAAACGAATAGGCGCGACCCAAAACATAACACTTAGTCGGCCTCATTAACAAAATATACAATGCTTCCGAACAAGTCGGCTCAAGCGTGTTTACAACAACATTAATTACATCATTACAAACTTATAACTAAAGGTGCTTAGCCTTAACATCACAAAATAATACATGCTGACCAAAACAGTAGTTGGCTTTTGTGTTCTGTATTCTGGACTGTTTCCTGGACTGCAGTGTACTAATCTGTCTGTAACTTTTCTGTACTGAAGTTTCGTACCTTGCGCGTTTGGATATAGCATGTATATACACCATAGAGTATATACCTAAGCATGCATGATCTGGTGTGGTCTCTAACATGCGCGTTGATGTGCTGATCTCTATATCTATTTGTCTGCTCTGTATTCTGTACTTAGTCATTTTATCTTCTAAGTTATCTTTGACAGAAACTCAGTATGACTTTGTTGCCGTGATTGACAACACAAAATAAGCCATGCTTCCTTAGGAAGTCAACTTGCCAACAATCTCCCCCTTTGTCATTTATGGAAACAAAGGAATGTGGCTTGGTTACACAAAATGACTTCATTCAAAAATGACTATATATACATATACTTAATGATATATACATAAATACTTTTTGTATATACACATTCTATACTACTCCCCCTTTGACATGAATGACAAAGGTGTGCAAAAAATTGTAAGTATTCATACTTACTCCATATATACATCCGGGTACACAACTTGAAGAGACTGAATCTCTTTCTGCCAGAATGCTTTCATTGCATCAATTGTTTGGAGGTGCGCGCATAAAGCATATGTTAACTTCTCCATTTTCACTAGATCCAAGCAAGGACCTTGATCATAAGTTTGCATTGTGTCATCTATCTGTTTGATGTTCTCAATAAGAACTGCTAATGAAGGTGCAAGTCCATTTCTCAACTGAGTCTGTCTAACTCTTATCTTGCTTATTTCAATCTTTGCCTTCTCAATTTTGTCCAGTTGTCCTTGGTAGACGTTATTGCATATGTTCATGTCCTGCGTGGAATTCTCAACAGA
>MU226034.1:2224901-2262710 GCA_018584345.1 Thuja plicata
TGTCAAGATCTTCAAGAGCTGCTTCAAGATTCTTTTTCAAATGTTTTGCTTCAGCTGAGTCCATGATCTCCTCAAGTGGTTAAACTTTCTTTCAGAGGACCAGAGCTTTGATACCAATTGTTAGAAACACTGAGAGGGGGGGTGAATCAGTGTTTATCAACTATTTATATTTCATCCAATTAAATATAAAACAAATATGCATTCAAGAATCTTAACACAAGAACACATAACACATGATTTGATTACGGAGAACCTTGATTAGAGGAAAACTCCAGTGGGGATTATTACCCACAAAATATTGTACTAGGTATAATGAACCTGTTAAAGTTCCTTTGCCCTGTTAGAAGCAGTCTTTACAAATTGAGTACAATGACCTGGTTAAGGGTATGACTCTGTTAGGAGTCTTTTACAATAACCCTGTTAGGGGTGGATGGCTCACTGCCTAGGCTCATTGCCCAATAATATGAAGGCTACAACCCTCTGAATGTTGATATGCACTATATCAAAAATGAGTTGTTGTAGTGACACTGTTGTCTGATCAGTTCCGTGTATGCGTGGATGCTCTTACTCCTTAAAGAGCTATATCATCTTCTGACTTCATTATGTAGTACCTCTGTAACTTCTTCTTGCACAATAATCGACTTTACTTGCACGCTGTAACATAACAATACACTACATACTTATATCTTTACAAACGAATAGGCGCGACCCAAAACATAACACTTAGTCGGCCTCATTAACAAAATATACAACGCTTCCGAACAAGTCAGCTCAAGCGTGTTTACAACAACATTAATTACATCATTACAAACTTATAACTAAAAGCGCTTAGCCTTAACATCACAAAATAATACACGCTGACCAAAATAGTAGTCGGCTTCTGTGTTCTGTATTCTAGACTGTTTCCTGGACTGCAGTGTACTAATCTGTCTGTAACTTTTCCGTACTGAAGTTCCGTACCTTGCGCATTTGGATATAGCATGTATATACACCATAGAGTATATACCTAAGCACGCCTGATCTGGTGTGGTCTCTAACATGCACGCTGATGTGCTGATCTCTGTATCTGTTTGTCTGCTCTGTATTCTGTACTTAGTCATTTTATCTTCTAAGTTATCTTTGACAGAAACTTAGTATGACTTTGTGCCATGATTGACAACACAAAATAAGCCATGCTTCCTCAGGAAGTCAACTTGCCAACACAAAGGTCCTTCACAAAAGGCTTCCAGAAGTAGAATAAGTCTTTAACTATTGCAGAATATCTACCAATGTTTCTTGATGGATTCAAGCAACATGCCTCACATGGAGGCTACAATTTCGAAGAATGTAGAGAAAAAGGTGGAAGAAAAAATATTAGATGAGTTGGTCAACAAGTGTGCGCACATATCCGGCTACAAGGCGCACTCAAAGATTTTGAAAAATGTGTGAGTGAAGTTGTACCTTCATATTAGTTCATCATAGGTGGCCCCTGACCACAAAAAAAATACAAGATCGGATTGCCAATTTGGAGTTACGGATTATAAAACTAACAAATTCCGTGACTACAAGAATTATGGGGATGACTCTGCCACGGTGCAGATGGAAAGTTTATACATGCATTTAAATCTTCTAAAAGATTATAAGAAGCAAATAAAGAAACAATTTTCTCATCTAAAGGATATAGTAGACTTGAAGCTCACAAATTTGGTGATGTTATTCAAGGGATATGAGAAATTGCATCAAGAATTTAATGATCCCAAATACATAAAAGATGCAGATCTCTATGTAAATCTTACATGTTAGTTGCACCTTTTTTTTATCTTTATGACAGATGAATGGAAGGAAACTTGGGCTCAATTGAAGATTCGTCGTGGCATTTTTCCTACATCAAAATAGGTTGAATATTCATGGCGGTAAGGTAATTTTTGGCTTTGTACACATACTAGCAGATAAGGAATGTAGTTTTGGTTTTTATTGCAATCATTTTTGGTGCACCCTAAGGAGGAGTTATTAGAGTTAGGGGGGGCATATGTAAATGTTGAAAACATATGTTGCAAAGAAATATATTTATAATATTTTTTGTTATAAGATATGATTTTCATCTCAAGGGGGTAATGTATGGTAACACAGTCTGTATAGTATGTTTTGAGGACACCCTTTGTCCTTAATGTCAAAGCGGGAGAAATATATGATGTTGCAAAGAGTCCACAAGTGTTTCCATCAATGAAAAAGGTTGAGATTGTTGCAAATATGTATATTAGATTGTCATTGGTGTCAAACTTGTTGTCATTAATGTCAACTATGGTCCAGAAGGTGTGTTATGCATTGTTCATGTATGTAATGGAGTGGTGCAGTGATAGTAGCGAACATTTGTTAGCATGGATCAACAAAGATTAATGAAGATGATTGCAAAAGGTGTATCCAAATGTCTCAGGGCTTATCTAGAGTTTTGGAGAAGATTCTAGGTGCCTACTCATGAAGATGACTAAGTGTGACTATTTTGATGAACAGTTTGTCAAACTGTGTTTTTTGGTCCATATCACGTGGCACGTCGATCTATTTATCCTTGCAGTTACAGTAAGTCATTGGTAGATATAACAGTTTGATACATCTCAAATTTCATGGACTGATTCGGTCACTAACAAAATATATGGTGTTCGAAGTTTCAACATGACAGCGACAGAGTATCCATTTGCAGGAATGCAATGCATTCCTCTGCCTTCAGGTGATATGATGTTGTAGTTGTCAAATATTGGTTTGTTAATGTCTTGTGATGATATGTTTTGCATCCACAACAATTTAGGAGGTCTGCACCACCTTTTATGTTTGTTTGGCCAACACGCATCAATAGTTTTATTCTTTGGAGGCCAATTCAAGATGTCTTTGTTCATGCAGTAGCATCTAGTGATAACGGAGATAATTTTGGGTCATGAGGAAGGTGTGTCGACATGGTGTGATGCCTCACAAATCTTATTTCCCTTCCACATTGTTTGGAGATTGAGTTTGGAGCTGACAATTTATGTGTTACATGCTACATCTTATTAGGATGACCTAATGGATGTCATTTTGTGTTGCAGTGGATATATAAAGGCAAAAATCCTTCGGGGATGAAAGTATGAAATATATGATTGTGTGTGAGATTTTGTGAAGGTGTGAATGGGAAAGCAAGCAAAGAAGATATTGTTACTGATTTATGAGCAGTGAAATAAACAACAAACTGTAATTAGTAAAACTGAGAATGCACATCTATTCAGTTCAATCAACATAAACATAATTGTAATCAATTGTATTGTACCTTGGCCTAAAGAATATGATCTTCAGTGATTTGCAATTCCTTTGTATATTGCCCTAAGGTTGTGCACCTTAGTCTGCAAGTCCTAATAAGGAGCAGTGAGCTCCTCGGCCTCTGACCTAAAACATTGTAAATTGTTCTTCATATAGTGAGTGTGATTCTCACTGTGGTTTTTCCCACATTAGATTTTCCATGTAAAAATCTCAGTGTTATTTGTGTTGCTCCTTCTATTTTTATTATTTTCTTTTGCACATAAGATGAATGGAATGAATGGTTACTAATTGGTTAAGTTTTGATATATATTTATTCACCAGTTGCCCCATCCCTCCTCTCAACATCTTGAAGTGTTCAACATATCTATTTTCATGATTTATAAATACTATTAGACTAATATTGTCTTTAGCAATATGGATTATTGACTAAATGAATGTCTAAAGGGTTTTAATGGTTATGTTGATGAAGTTTATGTCACTCAACTTTGGGGCTTTAAAATAGCTTCCAAATAACACTACTTATAAGTCAAAGAAAACCTTGTAAGGTGTTAAGTAAACACCAAAAGCATGGTATTCAACTATTGACACTCAGCTACAACAAAATGTTTTTGTAGAGTTAATCAGGTCTCAATCTTTATATCAAAAACTTAAGGTGTAATTCTTATCATAGTTCTTTATCAGATGATTTTTTTTCTAATTTTAAAATTTGAGATAACTGATTTGGACAACTGCATTATTTTCTTAGCCTACAAATAAGACAGCATGAAAACGGCATATTCGTGTTTCACAACAATTGTGATGCCTCCTGCCGCTGCGAAGCCTCGTGCCCCTGCCGAAGCGATTAGGGTTGCTTCCACTACCGAAGGTGCCTTTGCTGATGGAGCTCGGTTTCAACATCTGCCCTCTTGTGGCCTGTCGTCTGGTGGTGTGGGTGTTGCGCCTGCTGAGATTTCTGCGGGAAGTGCGGATGCTACATCTTTGTGGGAAATAGGGGTTTCGACATCTACTTCTATAGGGAAGGATGGGGCTAAGGGTCCTCGTGTGGTGTTTGCAGAGCCATCCTCTGCTGCTAGGGTAGCTGTTGTGTTGGATTTGGGAGCTAACCGTGGGCCTGTTCCCGTCTCTGATCCAATCTCTAGTGTGGTTGATGTGGATGTGGAGGAGGAAATAGATCACAATATCTATGTTTTTTCCTCCCATGCCTTGGTTTGCAGGTTCAGAGGTTTTTGGCCTAGTCTCCCAAAACTTCATGATTGGATCTCCAGTCATTGGGAGCCTGTTCTCGTGGATACGGTGCACATCTTTCCCTTGGCTAAAGGGTATTTTATAGCCAAATTTGAAGATGTTTTGGATAGAAATAAAATGTTGTGCGATCATTTTTTCAGCTGGGAGGATCGATTTATGCTCATGGTTAAGCCTTGGCATATCGATTTTAACCCTATTTCGGATTCCTTCACCAGGTTTCCAATATGGGTCCATCTTCCTAATCTTCCCCTACATTTATGGATCGACTCTCTACTTGAGGGGATTGGTAATGCTCTTGGGAAATTTTTATTGGTCGATGGTGATTCTTCTGACATCCTCCACTCTACTTATGCTCGCATTCTTGTGGATTAATTGATCCTTCTAAGGGTCTTCCTGCTGAGATAGTGATCAACTCCTCTAAAGGAAGATGGAATCAGTCTCTAGATTATGAAGGGATTCCCTTCAGATGCAGAAGGTGTTTTAAAATCGGGCATACGGCTACTCATTGTGGATTGGGTAAAAAGAAATCTAGTGCATCTTGGTGGAACGGTGCCTCTGCTCAACACTATTTGGTGGAAAAGAAGCCTGTCTCGCCGAAAAGTTTCTCCCAGGTGGCTGCGCAGGTCCCTCCTCCTCCTGCTGGTTTGGATGTGGCTCCAGAGTGTTCTCCTGTGAATGCTTCCCCGGTAGCTCTGTTACCTGGTTTGGTGGGGGTTGTTGCATCTCTGGTATCTCCTGGTGTTGCGGGGGTGGTGGCTGCTAATGGTTCTGTGGAAGCTTCTCTTGCTGGTTCTACTGGTATTTTGGTTGCCTCTGCAGGTAAATATGTTTGCTCTGGTGTTGTTGAAGATCCTTTGCATTGGCAGGAAGAGGCGGCTAGAGTTGAAGAGAGATGGATTACTGTTAAAGGAAAAAAATTCAAGATGCCCTCTTCCTTTGATATGACTCTTCGATCCCATCAGAAGGGTGCTAAAGGTAAATCCTAGACTTGGATTTGTCTTTAGCTTGGGTTTGCATGAAGGTTGTTTCATGCATTGTTTCTTCTAGGTTGTGGATGCCTGTTGTAAAACCCTCACTGTGGTCTTGACCCGTTTCGTTTGGAGGGCATTTTTTAATATCTTTCGTTACTATTTTGTACAGGGTTTCGGAGCCCCTTCAAAACCTGCAGTTACCTTAATAAAAAAAAAAAACAATATGCTTCATATTTCCTCCATCGAGGATCGCCAACTCATTACAACACCTATTGAAGTTGGACTTAAGTTGTCAACTTCTAATGAATCTACTCTAGTGAATCTGATTTTCTATAGATAATTGATTCGTTGCTTGATCTACTTGACTACTACCCAATCAGATATCACATATGCAACGAACTTGGTCTCTAGGAATGTGTTAGAGCCTAAGATAGATTGAAGTGTACTAAGAGGATTCTCAGATATCTCCAAATGGTATTGAATTATGTTATTTTCAACATTCAGTTTGTAGTAGAATGGTAGGATATATTAATTCAGATTGGGAGGGTTCGATGAATGATTGGAAGTCTGCTTTTTTCCAATACTCTTGGAAGTCCAAGAACCGACCTACAATATCCCTTTCTACTATAAAGGCTAAAGTACAAATGTACCATTTTCACAACTTGTCAACCAATTTGGTTGAGGGCATTGTTAAGAGAATGTAACAATTAGATAATGATCCCTACAATGTTGTATTATGATGATTAAACTACAATTCAAATGAGTTCTAATGTTTCACACCATTAAACATATTGAAATTCAACACCGTTACATCAGAGGGTTGGTTCAGCAATGAGTGAGAATATGTTGCTGTGAGTGATATTCCAATATTCAACGTTCCATGCATTTGCAAATTTGTTTCCTTAGTTTTTTAAATATCTGTGGGGATGTAAACCCTTACTTGAACACTGATATATCTGAGTTATTGAGTTTTTGGAAATCTGCGATTCATAGCATATGACCAACATCAAACTAATTCTCCATTGCCAAAAATGTCACGACACAAATACTCAAAACAAATGATAATGGCTGGCCATATCCGATTTGCAAAGGACAATCACAAGATGGTCCCATCTATTTGTCATACAAATAATTTCGAAAACAATAATAGACTGGCAAAGATAGTCATCTGCTGAGAAAACTTTTCTGCAAACTATTTTCCATCAATATATCTAGCTGAGGCATCTTTCAAAATAGAAAAGAGGAATGTGCCCACAGGAGGAGGAATAATTACGTGTACTAATCTATATAAATTTTTGTAAGCATACATAATTTGAGCCGAGAAACTTGATCAGAGTTGGCCATCCTATTTTGAAAATTCCTGTCATAAAGACATTTATATTTTGAGATATTTTTTCAAAAATTAAACAAATGGCAAATGATAGCCCATACAGATTTCCCTGGTTATTACTTCGAGTACGCATGTTTCTGTGTTGAAATTGGCAGTGTCAGCAGAACAGAAGCTCTAATGATATGCAATGATGATCCTTTAGTTGAAAATTTCAGTTACCAAGTACAACCTTATTTGGAAAGACATTTCAAATGTAAACAATTAACACTTTGAAGGCTCTTATGTATAGAGATGAGTACTTCTTAGCATGCCTTCACTGGTTCTTGAAGCAACACAAAGACTCCGCTAAAAATGCTTCTTGAGAAATTGTTTCTGCCACTTAAACTTTACCACTTCTTTGGAACCTGCTTCCATTCTTGCCTCCAACAATTCTCACGTGTGTTCCTTCCCTGTACCATTAATATGTTGTCAATTAAAAGAAAGATTTCATAAAAATGGCAAATGTGTGTTAAAGAAAATCCAACTGCCTGCTTAATTAATAGTAAAATATAACATTTTTCATCTATTCCATGGGAAGCCTCATTCTTGTTGTTAGATTAAGCATATTTTGTTACTTCCAGAAAACATTGTCCATGCCATAGAAAGAGGTGAGGTTGTGGCGAGTGCCCCCGTTTGTTCCACAGTGAATTCATAATTCTTGAGCTTCATGTTCTAGTGACACAGAGATTCATTTAGTCATAATTCTTTGGCCTGGAGGGTCAAAATGCTAGATGTAAAAGGTGGAAGTGTCACTAAAAATTAATTTGCAACTCTCAAATATCAGTATCAGAAAACAAAGGGACAAAAAATAATTTTGTGTCATTTGTTTCTCACTTCATTTAACATCCAAATTCCTTAAACCATTTAAAACATCATCAAGAAAATGTAAATTACACTGAAAACAGAAACATAAAAATCAGCTTACTTTTTGACTGAGATGACAGTGCTATTTCCCGCCAGTAATGGTCCTCCCATTCATCATGATATGTCTGTGGGCGTTTAACTTTGTTTCTTGAAGTTGATTCGTACATCTTTTTCCTCCAAGTGTCCAGATGAGCACATCCACATTGATCAGCAAGCCAGTCACAATATTCAAACTGCCAGTTGGAGCTAGTATTAGATACAGGTCCAGAAAGCTTCTAAAATATATATATAAAGTTTAAACAATTACAAGAAACAGAAAAGTTAAAAAAGAGGAATCCTATCCACCACCTAGTTAGCATGGAGGATTGTCTGAAGCTGATTGAGAGGTTTAGGATAATTCAGTCATCAGTGAACCCAACAGACAAGGAAATTGTCCTCAGCTTTTCAGAGAAGTGCAAGTTGTCATTGAATTCTAAAGTAACATGGAAATTTCAGGAAAGGGCAATGGCCACACTTGAATCATATGCCTCAAAAGCAGAAAACCATAATACCATCTCAGCATTTGAAAATATTCCAACTCCTATGATGCGTGGAATACATGATTTTCTTCTGAGGCCGACTGCTACATGATGTATTGGAGGCCCACTTGGAAGGGTGGAATATCAGCTGAAGTGTTTACAGAGTGAACTTTCAAATACCTTACTGGCTTATGCATACCACTCTCCATGGAACAAACTACACCTTAATGGGATATTTAAAACTTGAATGATTATCTGTTTTTACTTGGATATTAAAAAAATTCCGTTCTCAGCATTATCAGTAGTGTATAACTTCAAACATCTATCTGGTAGAAGAATTGGGGACTCCATACCTAGGAATGTTTTGTTATTTTGTTCCGAGTACCTGCACTGTCAGTGCAATTAATAAGAAGTGACCAGAAATTTAAAAAATGGTTCTTAAGATCGTTTTGGTCACTGGTCTAACTGGTCTTGGCTTGAACAGAAGAAAATCCAACAATGAATGTAATATTTTTCCCGTCTGCCTCTGAGTAATACAAATTATATATTTTCCTACAATATGGGGATGGAAGGGCAGGTAATTGTTCATTTTCACAGCATAGTGGAGATAAGTCATCAACTAATTTCACAAATTTGGCAGCTTCAATATTGATTTTACTCATGATGTTTTAAGATAGATGGTGGAATGAAGAATGTTATGTCTGTAAATGTGGATATTATACAAGTGCAAGTGAATATAATACAAATGGTTTGCAAGATGAAAAATAAAAAATGAGGGTTCATGATGGAGCCTCAACAGAAACTTGAAGAAACGTTAGGGCACAGACCCTCAAATCAACAGGGACAAGATACGTGTTCCAGTATGGAATGAAGCAGAACGCATTTAAATTACAATTCATAGTTAAGTTACCAAGAAATGGGTATAAATTCAAGCACAGAATTCGATTTTAAAAAAACTCACAATATAATTACATAACAAAATGTGGTTCTAAAAATTCCAACAAAACAAAAAGTTAAACTGGATGCAGAATTGTTGATTGCACATATCCCAGATATATTGGAATATTGAAGTCCAATATTTTACTGAAGTCAATTGGTAAACTACATTAGAGCAACAGATGTATGGTATGACTAAATATGATCAGCTACTTTAATATAGCTCTATCTATCAAAATCATTAGAACAGACAAGGATGACGAAAAATAATGAATAGCTCTAAGCAATTATTGCAAATCTAACAATAAGAAAACTCTATCGTGCCAAAGACCACTATGTATTAATCTGTGAATGCAAAACTTATTAGCTTCAGGATTTAGTAACAACAACACAAGCATACAAATTCACCATCTTGCTTAACTGAGGATATTTCAACGAAGTTCTCACTGCTCTTTCCCTTCTTGGAAATTTATCACAAAATATCTTTAACCCACATGCATAGCAAAAGAGCACCCAATGAAGTTGAAACATACTTATTCTGAAAGAGGAAAAGGTTCTCTCAGATGAAAGATCATGTATAGATCTAAGAAACTATTGCAAATCAAACAATCACAAAACTGTCATGCCAAGACCAATCTGCATTCAACTGTGAATGCAAAACCTATTAGTCTCAGGATTCAACTAAAACATTACAAGCGTAAACATGCCACTTGCATACCTGAGGATATTTCAATCAAGTCCTCACTACTCTTTCCCTTCTTAGACATTCATTATAAAATATCTTTAGCTCAAATACATGACAAAAGAACACCCAATGAAGTTGAAACATATTCTCTCAAATAAAAGAGCATGGTAAAAACAAGAAACATATAACTGACCTGATTATTACCAATATTATGGGTATAATGTTTAGGTCGGCCAGCAGCCTCATTTTGAGCATAGAAATCTTTGATAGCTTCCGTCATATGATTTTCTGATGGAATTATTGCCTTTCCTGACAATGTACATGCTACCCACTTTGACTGTAACTCGCATAATGGAAAAGGAACAACCTGCAAACCAAACAAAAACAATCTTCTATTGGGTTAAAAAAAATATGGAGGGTTTGAAGAAAACATTAATACAATATGTTCTCATCAATCAGTTGCAGCTCATAGTTTTGAGTGATATCTTTTACAAACCTTCCATGGTAAGCCAATAAATGAAAGCGAAGGAGCTAGAAGGAGTGGAAAAACATGCTCATACAATGGCCCCACACAGTTGTCATTGACAGTAACAACACCCTTTGAATCCAAAAAGGGGAAATGATATGAATATCTATAAACAGAAAAAAATATCACAAACAGGTCCAATGCATATTATAGAGAAATGAAATGAACTGCGCAGATCCAAAAGGCTGGTTTCTGTAAAGTAGATCCAATAGCATCATTGTGATGAAATAGTAAAAACAGTCACATAAGGGTAGGAAGATGGATTGGAATGTCCTACCCAGTACAGTGGATGATAGAATCAGCAACAATAGAGGCACCATCCTGGAAACTCACAGTGCCATCTTGGCATAAAGACTCTATCTGTGTCAGAAAAATGATACAGAATGATATAATCACCTTTTTCTATGTATATCACAATTCTAAAGCAATTGGAATTAAACCCATTACATGAAGACCAAAGCAATACACCAGTTTCAAAAATATCATGATCTATACAGAACATTCCACATGATAAGTATTGAGATTTTCTTACCAAAGGGTGCAAAAAGGTTTTGCCAGGGCCATCTGCAGGTTTTGTCATATTTACTGGAGAATTCAGTGATCTCACTGATATATGAACTTCTTTGGCAACTCCCGCCAACTCTTTAGCAATATCTTCCCCACTTGCTGAGTTCCCAATTATAACCACAACCTGATAGCAAAATCGAGTGCCATAGTTGAAAGGAAGCAAAATGAACTGTTCTATTCTGTTGTAAGCCTTTGATAAATTAAAAGATATTTTATGTATTCTCAAAAAGCTGATAAAGTCCTTCATGAATCATGAGTACCTCGACATGTTAGTTTATACACCCAATAACGAGGATAATCTTTTCCACTAAAATGATAATACATGTTTCCCAAAAAATAAAAAAATGATAATACATGTAGGAAAGGCTAGAAATAATATGAAGACAGACTAATTTTGAGGAAGACAACATGATTCTTGGGAGTTTTCTCACAACAATTGAGTCAACAAACTGAGAATGGGCGAAAAGTAGTTGTATAGGCTAGAAATAATATGAAGATAGACTAATTTTGAGGAAGACAACATGAATCTTGGGAATTTTCTCACAACAATTGAGTCAACAAACTGAGAATGGGCGAAAAGTAGTTGTATAAAATATTCCCATAAAGAGCGACACCCAAGCTAACAAGTTTAAAAGAATCTCTAAAGATCGTTATGTACCATTTGAGCACAAAGAAAACAAGGAGGTAGCTTTTGATCAATCCAATTTAACCACTTCCCTTAGAATCCAAAAATAGTGTGGCCGGAAATAAGCAAAAATGGACACTACACCAAATGTCTCTTCGTTGCCATAAAGTGTTTCTTAACAAGTACTTAGGAGTAGCGTTGGTGTGATTTTCATGCCACTACAACATGCAGAATCAAAACACTTAGTATTCCAGGATGAAACACCAAATCTCCAACTCTCTCTTGAATAAGGATGCTCATATGCTAAACAATGTATATAGATTGTGTGATCGAATGAGACAACCCCAAGGTTCCTTCTATTGTGGATTTTCAGTCACTTTTAATGATGTGATATGCTGGGTATCACAAAGGGAATTACATTGTTCAATCAATGAATATCAACTACTTCAACTTCTTCGAACCAAAAAAACTTGCAAAGGAAAGGGTTAAGAAAACTATTCTACTCTGAGAATGCAAGAGATAATGAATGCCTTTGCAACTCTACTAGACTTAGTTTAGCCATCGACATCAACCAAGCTAGTGCGGTCTCCTACAGTAGATGAAAGATGTTCAAACTATCACCATTCCATTAACACTATCCATCAATGCATGCCAATGTGCAAGCAATAATCGAAGTAAAGCTCATAAATACGTCATTCAACCACACAAGGCAAACTTACAATCAGCAAGCAACTAGTGGTTTGGTCTAAGAGAGTTCACCAAGGATGTATCCATAATCACTTCCATTCAACTAAACACTACTTCTAAACAACATGAAATTAAATCCTAATCTAAGTGAGGAAATGAAGAAACCATGTAATACTCCAAAGCAACACAAGTAATCCACCATGAAGACCAACAATGAATTACCAATTACTTTGATAGCATTATAGCAACAATTTCAACAAGTCTCTCCCTTTACAAATGATAAGAGTGGGGTTTATATAGGAGCCCAAATACAATGAACAACTAGGATTGATTTCAAATCAATGGCCCAAATTAATCCATGACAAACCCTAATTAGGGAAACCACAAATAGCCAATAAAAACAAAGCACCAACATGTGGGCCAATGGGAAAATTCAAAAGTAGGAGAACCAATAGGAAGACGCTTAGTCATCCAACAAGTCATCCTCAAGAATATGTATACCTCTCTCTTATAATCTTTATTTTAATTCCACTTCCTTATCCTTAGGAATTCTTCATTGTTCTTGGAATTCTTTCTCCTAGATGTCTAGACCTTGTGGTAGCTCAATTCTTTGCATTTGGACCTTCATTGTTTGGAATTCCTTGTCTTCTTGATCTTCGGACTTGATCCTTGGGCCAATTCCCCCTCATTGCTTAGGATTCCTAGTCATCTTCATCCTCATGGGGATCCTTCCCATTGAACTTGTCCCTGAACTTAGTCCTGAAATCTTGACTTCCTTGGAGCGATTAGTTTCTTCATGTTGATCATAGACTTGTAATTTTTAATGTTCTTAGATGTTTGATGATGACAATCTTTCTCACTTGTAGACCTTTCCTCCTTGCATGATTCAATCATCCTTGTGTAGTGAAGTCTTCCTCTCCCATTTTTTGGGACATCCTTGATAACTTTGCCCGTTACCTCCCTAGCTCCGAATCCTTTAGCCTTGATCCCTTTTCTGTCTGGGGACTCCCTGAGGAGACAATTGACCCTCATAAGGACAAATTGGAGTCCCTAACAACTTGTCCTTGAATTGAATTCTGTTTGATCCTTGTGGAAAATTGATGTGAATAGAGACAAGTTGATCTCCCTATAAAATAGTCCTTATTCATCAAGCATTTAATCAAGTGGAAATTTGACTTGCATAGGGACACATGAATGTCCTTGTAGCCTAGTCCCTGTTTTGCACACCTTAGTCTCTGAGTGGAAGATCTACTTGTATAAGGACTCTGCGATTTACTCAAGATTCTCTTGATTGTTCTATCCTTGTCCTCCTTGCTTATCAGAGTCTCACACATTCACTCCTACAAAAGAGATGGCATGAAGTTAATGATCTTGTAAGGAAATCCTTAATTTCTTAATTTTACCATTAATTTGGAACTTTATAGCTTAGTAAAATCATATTTGAAGGCTGCAAATGAACTTGGAACCAAATATGAGAGATTTAAAGTGTGAAGACAAGTTTGAAATTTTAAGTCTGAGGACTTGTCTGAAGACAAGTTTGAAGACAAACCAATTTAAGAGCACAAAACTAGTCTTTTGCTGCTATGGACTTCGAAAAATCAGAATTTTAACAGTCATGTATTTTGGAAATTTTCTGAAGACACGTCTGAAGACAAGGTCTGAGGACATGGTCTGCAAATAAGTCATAATCAAATGGATAAGGCACTAAAATCATGACTAAATTGACCCATTCAGACTTCCACATGCAAAGACCAGACCTTTTCATTAATGTACTAACTCTGATTTTTCTGAAGACAAGTCTGCAACTTACTCACCTGGTCACCCTTTACTCTGAAGTAAAGGGATTGTTTGCAAAAATGCAGCCCCTGGACCCTGCAATGCATTTGAGTGGGTGACAAGTGGATTTGAATTTTTTTATGATTTTTCTATAAAAATCGAACCATACAGGAATTTTCAGACTTTAAGTCTGAAACAACAAACTTACAGCCTTATCAGTTGCTCGGATTGGTCTCAGACTTTATGTTTGACCCTGGTTTTGGCCTCTCAAACAACCTTGTTACTGATTTTAGGATCTCTGATTTCTTCTTGCATTATTGCAGCCCTGGGTCTGCAGACTTTTCTTTCTTCAATTTTGCCTATGTCTTGATGGATGCTTGACCAGCATTGAGCCCTTCTCTTGCAACGTTTTCCCTATGTGATCATTGTCTTCATATTACCACCTCATTGATGGACGCCTTGATATTTGGCTGTAGGCGCACTTTATCTCAGACCTGTACAAGTCTGATCGTTTCTTACTTAGCTTCTTTTTATTTCCTTTCACTTCCTTCTCAAATCGTCCAGCTCTCCTTGTTTTCCTTTTGACTTTAAGCCTTGGTCAACTTCCTTATTGTATGCTTTTCATTAATTCTCATTATTTCCTCAAAGGGGAAAATCAATTTGCACATGGATACTTAAAATCTCCCATAATTTCCTTCATTTCCTTCATTCTCCCTCGAAGGGGAAATTCAAATGCCTCAAGGACTCCTATTTTACTTAACTTCTTGCCCAAAAAAGGGAAAATCGTTCCTCGTAGGGACAAATCCAATCCCAGACTCCATGTTTCCATTCACTCACAAAAGGCCTTAAAGGGAAAAACGACCCTCTCAGGGACTGAGGGAAATTCTATATGCACAAGGTAAGAATGGAGATTCATTCATCACAAGGACTTTCCTTACTTCACACCCAAAACTTTTCTAAGTATGGGACAAGTGGAAAATCGACATGCATAGGGACTCTTCACTAATTGCCCTTGTTCCTTATGCCCAGGAGGGGAAAAAAGACCCCTATAAGGACTAATGGTCCCAACACTTAGGTTTTTTACTTGTTCACGTTCTCTAGGAGTGGAAAAATGACTCCCTCAAGGACTTTCATCATTTTTTCAGTGGAAATTCATCTTTCACAAGGATTTTGATCATTTTTTGAGTTAAAATTCACCCTTCATAGGGACTTTGGTCATTTTTGGAGTGGAAATTCTATTTCCATAGGGACAAAGTGCAATTTTGGAGTGGCAATTCTATTTCCATAGGGACTTAGTGCATTTTTGGAGTGGAAATTCTATTTCCATAGGGACAAAGTGCAATTTTATAAGGAAATTTTGATTTTCATAAGGTTTTTGTATATTTTAAGTATGGGAAATCAATTTTTATAAGGATTTTAAAGCCCTTATGCATAAAATATGCCATTATAGCATATTTCAGACTATTTGACTAGCCAAAATATTCATGCACTTAGAAATTTTTTCTCAAACCATTGCAACTTGACCCAGTGAAACCTTAACCTTGATACTCCTATTTGCACTTATAACCCGAACAATTTAATCACTTAACCACTCAACCTCTGAGCTCTGAATTGTCACCTCAACTGCCAAAAGCTAACAACTACGAATGAAAAGATGGGTTCCCCATTTGAATTGGGGCGATGGTGTGAAACCTCACAACAAGTAGGACATTGTTTTGGTTTGAAAAGAAATAACAAATTTTTGAAAAGCTTTACGTCAGTTGCTCCAGAGCATAGTAATGGAATAAGTGTTAAGAACGTCCACATTGTCTCCAATGTACATTAAAATATAGCATTCTAAAGAAGCACAAAAGTGCACAAAAAATTACTATGTAGATTTTTTTTAATTATAAATAATCACATAAACATTATGAATTAAGACTAGAGACATTAGAAAAATTATAATTAATAAGAAGGGGAATCAACAAGGCAAACAAGAAAAATGATGTAAAGGATCATCATATTCATAAGAACTTTGGTAAAGTTCAAACTGTGGTAAAATGTTATGATTTATCTCATTGAAGACAATCCTTTGAGTTACAAGCTTTGACTACTAGAAGCTAATCTTGAAACTTCATTTACTAGTTATATAGAGTGTATAGAGAAAAATGAATTTATAGGGGGTTTCTACAGCGAGCTATTTTTTTAATTTCATTTTCTCCATCTTTGCTATTTAAACTTTCATGCTTGATAAAATCCTACGAAACAATCGAGCCAGTTTTTACTTTCACAAATTGTAATCTCCATATGGGACAGAAATTAATTGTGAATGAGGCTCATCTTCAAGTACCTCATCTTGGAATGGATCAGGAACACGGTAATTATGACTGTGCATTTGCTTTCCTGGCCATCTATCAATACCTGTACAGTGTATTAAATAACAGTCATTGAGTGAGCTTGTAAATCATATAGACCAGCATTATCAATATAAGCTGCATAAATGAAAGAATAAAGTACTTATTTAATAGGTCTATGACCTAACAATCATAACTTTTTAAAACTTAATTAAACTATGTAGACAAATTATTACCGTTGGAGAATATTTGTAAGTTTCAAATTGCTTTTGCATTCATTTTGCCACTCAATTTCACATGAGACTTTAATACTTCAGGTTATTAGATGACATTTTTTCAATTATCTCTGGACTTGTCCTGTAGTTCTGGATTTCACTAATGCCCTTCAACCAAGATGCACTGAAAATTTTGTTTAGCCATGTCTTGTAATCGTGAAAGTATTGAATGGCATGAAGTTAAGTATATGAGAGTTTTCACTGCAGGATAAGCTTGCCTACGAAATTTGCAATGCCTGAACGTAAGTGAATTAATGTAAATATACTATAAAGAAAAGAAAAAACAACTAGCAATATGAAAGAATAAATTAAACAAATTTTCCTCTTGCCCTGCTTGACAGTCAACTGCAGTTCTCCAAGGCAGAGAATATAGATGTTCTCATATAATTTATTAAAGAAAATACAGGAAAACAAGGCCCGTTAAACATTTACAATAGAAGCAGTAAATATAGAATCTGAAACAATAACAGAATGAAAAAAAAAATTGTACACGACACTTCATCAGGGAAAACCTTACAGAAAAAAAAAAACCCAGCACATTAACTTTATTTATTATTGCATAAAACTCAAATGTTTACAATACAATAATAAATCTCCTACTTGTACCTTATGCATATGCAGATATTATCAGGCACATTAAAAGTGGTTTCATGATTTGCATGTATGCTCTAAAACAATGGGCAAAAATAGAAAACCCATAGAAGCACCTCAAAAATAATTATAGAAAAACGTGAGACAATTTTCCAGTCATTAGAGTTTGCCCTCATTTGACTATAAAACATGAGAAGTATAAAACTCATTTCCAACAGAAAAGACAATAATTATTTTGCTTATACTATTGTTAGAACTTTAGAAGTAGTACACTTAGATTTGACTTATTTCAGTGAATTCTAATCTATTGTACTAATGTCAAAAGTAGAATGGTAATTACTCGTCAAGTTTCTAATACAAAAGATACAAAATGTGTATATGTGACCATGGAGTATATTCTCTGTGTTGGAACGTGTCCAGCATATCCCCTCGGGATTCATGACATGTTCTAACTGTAGAATATACCGGACAATTGAGGGGGGGTGAATCAGTTGTCAATTTAATTTATATCAATGTTCAAAAATCCGGAATCAGCTGATTAATACTTTATTCACTTAACCAAATCAGATGTAAACATGAAAGAGCACACATAAAAATCATACACCATGAACACCAGATTTTTATGTGGAAAACTTGATGTGGGAAAAACCACAGAGAAGCTAATTCTCATGAATAAAAACACCGGTTAAGGTGACACCAGTTAAAGTGATTTTTAGAAAGGGTAGCTCACTGCCAGAATGCTCACTGCAGGTGGGCTCACTGCCTCCGGTGTCTAACAACAACACACGCTCTGCTCACAACAATTTTGCCAAACCTTTGCACTGTATCTAACAGATCTTCCTCTCCGATTGACCTCTTCACAAATCCATCACAAACAACCTCTTACTTATATCGAACTAATATTACCAAGTCAGCCAACATAATTTTGAAATAGGTCCAAAAGGAAGACTTGTCCCGGAGGAGATCTCGGCCCGAAGGAAGACTCAGTCCGAAGGAGATCTCGGCCCGAAGGAAGACGCAGTTCGAAGGAGATCTCGGCCCGAAGGAGATCTTGGCCCGAAGGAAAACTCCTCCTGTAGGAGATCTTGGTCTGAAGGGAAACTTAGCCCGAAGGAAGACTCAGCCCAAAGGAGATCTCGGTCCGAAGAAAGACTTGGCCCGAAGGAGATCTCGACTCGAAGGAAGACTCGATCCGAAGGAGATCTCAGTCTTAAGGAAGACGCGGTCCGAAGGAAATCTTGGCCCGAAGGAGATCTTGGCCTGAAGGAGATCTCAGCCCAAAGGAGGACTCAGCCCGAAGGAGGTTCCGGTCCGAAGGGAGACTTGGCCCGAAGGAAACCTCGGCCCGAAGGAGATCTCGACCCGAAGGAAGACTTGGCCTGAAGGAAGCTTCAGCTGAAGGAGACCTCAATGCGAAGGTGATCTCGGCTAGAAGGAAGACTCAGCCCGTAGGAGATCTCAGTTCGAAGGGAGACTCGACCCGAAGGAAGACTTGACCCGAAGGAGATCTCGGCCCGAAGGAAGACTCAACCCGAAGGAAATCTCGATCTGAAGGAAGGCTCGGTCCGAAGGAAGACTTGGCCCGAAGGAAAACTCGGCCCGAAGGAGATCTCAGTCCGAAGGCAACTCAATACTACCGTACGGTTTAGGTCCTACACAAAAGGCACCATCCAACCTGTTCTTGGTTACTGTATGGCATACCCCCTCGGAACTGTACGCACGTCAACTTCCATCCGGACGAGCAACGACCTTGGCAGTTTGAACAAGTGGCAAACTGTAGCGTCGTACGGCGAAATCAGCATACTATACGATCAGATTTGTACTACCATACAACCCCTCTTGGCAATGCGTTCGGTCAATTCTTTCACACCGTACGGCGAACGGTCAGTTTTTCCTCCGTGTGATCTGACATTGACGATGAAAGGCAACATTCAGTCTTGCGACAGAGCCTATTGGTACGAACAGAAGGAGTATCTGGAAGGGGATGCCTTTGAGCAACTGCTTGCCAGCCTTGAGGTGAGCTTTCAAAGGTGGCAATATGCGGGCCATGTTAGGGACAGTCTACAGGGGAGCAGGGATAATGATCTGGAGTCACATAGACAAAATCATGGCTCTCGAACACGTCCTCCAAGGGGTGGCAAAGAGACCGACCCTGTAGATGGATGTTTGCAGTTGTGTGAATTTGGTGATTGCACTCTAGTTAGGCATGAGACCAGCCTGGCCACATTTTCTTCATATGAAGAACTTCCCAATAGAAGCAACAAGATCTACTTGCGCGGTGTTGATGGTGAGTATCATAGCTTGAAGGCTTTGGATCTGAGCGTCGATGTGGTTTATGTTTGGCTTTTATGGGGCCTTGGTGACTTCAGACATGGCAATGTTTATATCAAAGTGGCGCAACGAAATCTTGATGATGGTTTACTAGTCCCAACTAAATCCAACTATGTGCATGTGATCCAGAAGCAGCATGGAGATTTCAACGGATACTACTACCAACGCCCGCACTTGGCTTGGGATCTGAGCATCGATGTATTAGATGATTGGCTTCAGTGGGATCCTGGTGACTCTTGGCATGGCAACGTTTATACCAGAGTGGCGCAGTGAAGCTACTTACTTCCAGGTGCATGAGCGTGGTCATGTTGCGGCATGGGGTTTCAATGGATACAGTTATCAAAGTCCGCGCTTAGTTTGGGATCCTGGAGTTTTGATGGCGGATTGCTTGAGGGCAAGCAATCTTTGGGCGGCAAGGATTTGTAATGTCCCCAAATTGATAGAGAATAAATTAATTAAATTAATTAATTAATTGGTCCCAATTTAAAAGAAATATTATTAAGGACCTTTAATTAATTAATTGGGGGCTCATTTTTATCTTATTGTCTGTAGGCGTTTACCATGTCAGCGTTCTTTTGTAAACCCTCGGGAGTTTCTCCGAAGGGGTATTTATGTCGGGCACGTAGGTATTTGTTGGTATGCAAATTTGATATTTTATTTGTTATTGCGAATTCCAATTGGAGTTCTGTTGTTTACCATTTCGAAGGTGAAAGACCCTCCTTATTTGGTACTTGCAGTTTCGGTGGGAGTAACTCCTCACCCTATTCTACTTTGCTCGCAGTCTGAGATTATTGTAATCTGTAGTGCTATCATTAACTGAATCTATACTTGCATTTGCGAACTTGGAAAATATCTGGTGTTTCGGTGACTATTAACCTTGTGTTCATCATGGTGCCAAACTGTTCCACTATTGCATAATATAATTGTGTCTTTCACTTCGCCCCACAATACTTGAGTTGTCCACAAAGAAAGATCGTTGAGGAGGGTCTGCAGGAGGTGCACAGAGGGTGAGTGATTGAGACCGTACAGTCTTGGTCCGTACACCACCATCATAGAAACCACGGTGATCGTACACCACCGTACGACAGGTATCATCAGGCATCCATACGAACATCTTGGTAACCGTACGACATCCGCCAAGTGCCATATAGACACTGTACGACAATACATCATACGACAATAGCAGGGAGGGAGAGTTTGGCGCACAGTGTGGTCAGACAAGACCATACGGCTACCGTTCAACATATTGTTGAGGAAGTGTGCCACGCACTTCGACAAGTCTGTGCAGCTACCAGACAATCCGTACATCGGTCGGGAAGACCATATGGTACTGTGTATTTTGTACGGTTTGCTTGGTCAGACCGGAGGTCATTGGATTGGTGCACAAACACACCCAATATCATTCTCAGAATCTCGAAAGGGGCATTACATTTTTTATGAATATTTCATAATTAAAGGATCAACTCAATGCAATAGGAGATTCCATTGAGGACAAATATCTTGTTATGTTAGCCATGAATGGCCTTCCGCACTCACGGGAATCCTTCATTCAGGGTATCAGTGGAAGAGTTGAACTTTCTAAGTTTGATCGATTGAGAGTTGATTGCATTCAGGAAGAATGCAACTTAGAGGCTAGAGGTAATGGACGTAAAACTCACCATGAAGATGATCATGTACTTGCTGCCCATACTTCGAAAGGGAAAGGGAAGAAAGGTAACTTCAAGAGGTTCAGAGATACGAATTTCGAGTCAGCCCCTGAATCCAAGAAAAATAAGAAGGATCTATCTAGGATTCAGTGTTTCAGATCTGACAAATATGGTCACTTTGCTAGAGATTGTATCTCTAGACCCAAGCATCAAGTTGCTTCCACTAATGTTGAAAATTCATCTCCTCCTAGAGAGTCAAGTGAAAATTCAAAGGGGTTCTTGTTTATTTCTGCTCTTTCTAGTAATATTCCTACTGACAGTGATACATGGCTTATTGGTAGTGAAGCTTCCTACCGAATTACAAGTTATCGTGAGCACCTATCTAACCTGAAAGAAAAAGACTCTCACTTACAAGTTATTATTGGTGATGATGCTTGTTATTCTGTGAAGGGTGTTGGTTCTACTTCATTTCGTTTAGATTCAGGTGTTCCTCTTCACTTGAGTGATGTATTGTTTGTTCCTGGAATCAAGAGGAATCTGATTTCCATTTCAGCATTGGAAGATAAAGGTTATAATGTTGCATTTGCTAAAGGAAAAGTCCTTGCATGGAAGAACACTAGCATTAAGACAGCACATGAGATTGGTGTTCGTCATAACAGCCTATATAGACTTTCAGCTCATCGTATTCAAGTCTTTGCACATGATTCAATAAGTTCAAGTAAGTTGTGGCACAAAAGATTTGCTCATCTAAATTTCAGAACCTTGTCTTCCATGGAGAAGGTGGTAGTTGGCCTTCCAAAGCTGAATCAAGATCATGAGAGTGTCTACAAAGGGTGTGCTCTAGGTAAGAACATTAAAAATCTATTTCATAGTAGTGAAAGTGGAGCAAAGAATATCCAAGAGCTGATTCATTCTGATTTGTGTTGTCCTATGTCAGTTGCTTTATTAAGTGGTTTTTAGTATTATGTTACTTTCTTTCATGACTTCTCTCATAATTCATGGATATATTTTCTAAAATCTAAAGAGTCTAATAAAGTATTGTCCAGATTTAAAGAATTTAAAGCTCTTGTTGAAAATATGTCCAATAAGAAGATAAAGGTTTTAAGGTCTGATAATGGGGGTGAATATACTTCTAGTATATTCCAAAAAAATTGTATTGAAGCTAGAATTAAGAGGAAGTTATGTGTCAATTAGAATCCTAAACAAAATGGTGTAGCTGAAAGAAAGAACAGGTCTATTGTTGAGGCAGCGAAAGCCATGATCCATGATCAAAGCCTTCAAACATTTTTATGGGTAGAAGCTTGCAGGACAGCGGTATATGTTCAGAACCGTAATCCACAACAGATCCTAGATAATATGACACCTAAAGAAGCTTTCACAGGTTCTAAACCAGATATTAGTCATCTTAGAATTTTTGGATGTCTAGGACTCCAGTGTATATTCATGTTCCAAAAGATAAGAGAACTAAGTTAGAATCTTCAAGAAAGAAAGGCATTTTTATTGGTTATAGCGAATCATCAAAAGCTTACAAAATTTACATTCTAGGTCAAAAGCAGATTGAAATCAGCAGAGATTTCTCTTTTGAAGAAGATATAGCTTGCAATAGATCTGAAGAATCTGATAAGAAATTTGATAGAGAAGATTTTGAGCCTTCTCAAGATATGGATGTAGCTGTCCCAGATTCACCTTCAGAGATTCAGAGGAAGTCTACAGAGTTAGAAGATCCTATTGATCTTGTTGATCCTATAGATACTACTGTTGGTTCAATTAATGCTTCAGCAGATAAGAAGAGACCATTGTGGGCTAGGCATACTATGCAAGAGGCTGAAAAATATGCAGCCCCACGTGGCACTTTCAGGGAAAGTAAAAGACCTCATAAGTTTGCAAGATATGTTGTCTTGATGAGTCATTTTATAGCAACCGAGCCTTCAAGTTTTGAGGAGGCTTCAAAACAGCAAGTATGGAAGGATGTCATGATGGAGAAGTACCAATCCATAATCAAGAATAATGTGTGGGACATTGTTCCGAGGCCCAAAGGTAAATTTGTTGTTTCTTCTAAGTGGTTGTTTAAAATCAAACATGCAGTTGATGGTTGTGTGGAAAAATATAAAAGCTAGATTTTTAGCTAGAGGGTTTTCTCAAAAAGAAGGTATAGATTATGAAGAGACCTTCGCACCTGTAGCACGTTACACTTCTATCAGAACTATCATAGCTGTTGCAGCAGTTAAAGGATGGAAACTTCATCAAATGGATGTGAAGAAGGCATTCTTGAATGGGATAATTGAAGAAGGGGTATACATTGAACAACTAGAGGGTTTTGTGATTCATGTTAAGGAATCACATGTGTGCAGATTGAAAAGGGCCTTATATGGCCTTAAGAAAGCTCCACGTGCTTGGTATGAGAGAATTGATCATTACTTATTGAGCTTGGGATTTCTAAAGAATGATGCTAATCCAAATTTATATTTCAAGGTAATTGATGATAAAGCCTAAATTTTAGTGCTTTATGTTGATGATTTGTTTCTCACTGGTGAAGATGCTCTCATTATTAAATGTAAGGAGTTAGCTTCTGAATTTGAAATGAAAGATCTCGGTCTTATGCACTACTTCCTTGGACTTGAGGTATGGAAAATACCAAATGAGATTATCTTGAGTAAAGGGAAATATGCTATTGATATTTTGAAAAAAATCGGTATGTTAGAATGTAAGTCCATGGTGACTCCTATGGACACAAATCTGAAAAAGTTACATGAGGTTGCAGCCAATTCAGATTTAGTTGATCCCACTATGTATAGGTAGTTAATTGGCTCATTAATGTATTTGGTTAATACTAGACATGATATATGTTATGTTGTTAACACTCTAACTCAATTCATGTGTGAACCAAGACAGAGTCATCTTGTTGTAGTCAAACACATATTGAAATATGTATGTGGTACAGTGGGATATGGTCTAAAATATTCTTCTTGTGAAGAGCTAAACTTGTAGGGTTTCTCTGATTCAAATTGGGCATGTTGTGTACCTGACAGAAAGAGCACTTCAGGATGTTGTTTCAACCTAGGTTCAGCTATGATTTCCTAGTGCAGCAAGAAACAATCATGTGTTGCTCAGAATACAGCTGAAGCAGAATATGTTGCAGCTTGTGTGGCTGCAAGAGAAGCAATGTGACTTCGCAAATTGCTTGTAGGGTTGTTTGGGCAGCCTTTGGAACCTACAGTGATTCTTTGTGATAACCAAAGTTGTGTGAAGCTTCCGGTTAATCCTATTTTCCATGATAGAACCAACATGTGGAAATAAAATATCATTACTTGAAAGATATGGTTCAAAGGAAAGCAGTTGAGCTCAAATACATTTGCACAAAAGAGCAGACATCAGACATTCTCACCAAACCACTTCCTAGAGTGAAGTTTTGTTATTTTCGAGATAAGCTTGGTATTGTGGAGAATGATGCTCTTGCTGAGAGAGAGTCTCAGCTTCAGTGATTCTTATACATGTTAATGAGTTCTTCTCCGTGAGGTAGAAGTTTGAGGTGCAATCCCTTGTTAATGAGTTCTCCTCTGTGAGGGAGAAGTTCGAGGTGCAATCCCTTGTAAATGAGTTCTCCATGAGGGAGAAGTTCGAAGTGCAATCCCTTGTGAATGCATTCTTCTCTGTGAGAGAAATTTGAGTGAAAGCCCTTGTTCCACACTCTGGGAGTAGCCATGGTGGAAGTCATGTGTGAGACCCCATGACTTAGTTTTTCTGTTTCTTCACCCTCTGGGAGTAGCCATGGTGAATGTCATTCTGAGATGACAATATTTTTGTTAAGAGAATCCATGATAAGATGTTGATTATTGACACATTTGGGTGCAACCATTGTGTTTGTCATGATGACATATGAATGATCTCTCTCTTGCTAAGAGGGAGTGTTAATGTTCTGGTAGTTGTGAGAGATTTCCTTCTTACCTGCATTTGTTTCTTCAGTGTTCTTCTTTTATATCAGATTGCATACTTAGTTCTGGTCTATGTCTTTCTGATTGGGGATGCTATCATGTCTGCGACTCTCTTCACTGTTCGTCACCGCCTAGCTAGAGACGACTTGCGGCTTTCTACATCTTGATTGAACGGTTCTATTGTTTCGATTTCCTTTCATATATTATTCTTATTATGTTCGTCTTCTTCATTGCTAGAATATGATGACATGGCATCATACTTGGATGACTTGGCATTATGGCTTCGCCGTGTATGGTATGACGGCGGTTGATGATTATTATTAAACGTAAATACAATGAAGTGTGTCAGTGGTGTTAGAAACGCCTGTCTTCTTGCATTCCACCGTGAAGACAATTCGTTTTGGAAGGAGTCTTTATGGCATGAGCACATGATGAGTAAATGGTCTGGGACGGCATTTTGATGTGTGCTGCAGATTTAGTGAAGCGGCTTATGTGTTTTTTGGTCTTGCTGATTTTGTTTATGTTTGAGATTCATTTTTCTTTTGTATGCTTTAACAGGAGATAGAGCTGTGATTTTACTGTGCATTCGATCGATATATATACATATTTTTTGAAAGACTTTTATGTTAAAAGTATCTATGAGATACTCATGGATTTTGGTTTATTCTGTTATGTATAGACAAATTGATCAATCTTTGTATAAAGAAGAATAAGGCTTATTGATTGGCTGTGTAGAGTCTTCAATCATAAGCAAAAGCTCATTGGATTTGTTTGAGAACTCAATAAAGGAACAATATTTTTGTGGGCTGGGTTTTTCACCCTCAAGTGGAGGGTTTTCCCAAGATAAGGTTTTATATCCACTGTTCTTTTGTGTTTTGAGATTCAGTTCTTTGCATATTTATGTATTCTGGTTCAAAACTTAACACAAGTACCTATCTCCTATTTTTCCAAAAAATAAACTACTAATGTCAATACCCATCTTCCATACAAGAACTAGCCTCCTAGTAACTATGAGGAAAAATGATTGCTATATTTCCATTGAGAATCCAAGCAAGTGAAACAAATGTTTGTTATGGATTGAGGATGCAAGTTGGTTAGATATGGATGCCTTAATTTTAGGGATTGTACATGTTGTATCAAAGAAATATGGTACATGGATTACCAAATATTCAAACAAGAGGAAAGGAAATGTGCAAGAGTTGTGCAGTGGAAAACACCACAAGGATAGGTTTCCTGGAAATGCATGGAGAGCAAAACAACCATTGGAGCTTATTCATTTAGATTTGTGTTGTCCTATGTACAAGACAAGCACAAGTATGAAACACTGCATGATTATATTTTTTAAATGATTTTACTAGATAGATATGGGTTTAGTTTTTGAAGAAAAAGAGTGATGCTTTTGAAGCATTCAAAATGTTTAAAGCTGTGGTAGAAAAAAGAAGTGGAAGATACAAAGTTTTTATGAATAGATAGAGGAGGTGAATCTTTTTAGAGGAATTTAATAAATTTTGTGTAACAAATAGAAATAGAAGATAGATAACAGTACCCCCTATACACCACAACAAAATGGAGTGGCAAAAAGACAGAACATAAGAATAATCAAATCAGCAGGAAGCATGCTAGAAGCAAAGTGTACAGACGATACATTTTGGGTTGGAGCAACTAGTACTGCTATTTATATCATGAATAGGAACCCAACTATTGCAGTATAAAATAGGACAACAACAAAGCTTGGTATTGGAGAGAGCCTTTAGCACCAGACTTGAAAGTATTGGTTGCTTAGCTTATCTTCACAAAGATGACAAGAAAACACAAAAATTAAATGTAAAGAAAGAGTGTAACATGGATATCTACAAGTTATACTGCAAAAAAGAAAAAGTCTTCAAGTTTTATTCCCCTCAAGGTACAAAAAGCATTATTTCAAGAGATGCTATATTTGTTGGAGGAGTCAACTATGCAGATCATTTGAAGAAAGGAAAAGAAACAGCGAATCCAGGTATAGTTTGGAATCAATGAAAGTTCAAAACCTGCCCCAAATCCAGGCAATGCTGCTACACAAAATAAGGAAACAATGCAAACTCATCCTCCACATTTAACGTTAGATAAAAATTTTAAATGAAAATTTACAAGAAGTCAAGTTAGAGAAAACAATGAAGATGATGAATTCGTTAATAATGCATTTTCATCAAATATTGAGGTAAACTGTAAAACCTTCCGAGTTTGAAAAATTGGCTGAAAAGAAAGAATGGAGGAGATTATAAATTCTGAGTAGAAACATGTCAAGCAAAAAAAGTAAGGAAAGCAAAGTTTGAGAAGAAATATATTGTCAAGGCATGGATGAAGATGGTGATTTCAAGAAAATGAGGATGATCTGAAAAATTTAGAAAGGCTTGTCCTAAGAAAAAAGGAATTTAGAGGGAATGAAGGCAGAGGTAATTAAGCAAGTAAAGGTTGAGAAAATGTACAACAAATATAGATGACTGAAAGGATAATGTCCTTAGTGGGTGACAAAAAAAATGGATGTTGAAGAAACTGAAACACAATAAGAAGGGAGAGGAGGGAGTGGAGTTATAGAGAAAATAGAGATATAAGTTACAAAGAAAAATCATCTGATGAAGAAAAATCTAGCAGTTTTTCAAAGCAAAACTGCTAGAGAAACTGGAGAGTGATGGAATGGTCAATTAAAAACTAAAGAATGAACAAAGCAAGGGAAATTGTACAAGGAGCGAGAAAATGGATGATTTAAAAAAAACCGTGAAATCCTCCCATGATATGTGACACTGATGGAGCAATATATTAAAGTAAAATCCCACATTTGATGCAAGGGCAAAACACGTAGATTTGAAAGACCATTATGTACAAGAGTTAGTACAAAAAAAGAAAGTTGAAATTCATTGTTGTACCTCAGAAGAACAGTTGGCGAATATCATGCCTAAAGGACTACAAAAGCCTATACATTCAAGTTCGAAGACAAAGTTGCAAATATAGGGATTTGACATCAAGATGGAGAATCTAGATAAACAAGTTAACTCTTGAGTCTTGACTCTATGAAGGGATTTACTTCAATGTCTAGTGGACCTTTCAACCAGTGTTATCCGGGGACGCGTTTCCGGCATAATTTGACCCATCCCGGAAACTCGGAAACGGAAACGTCCTGGAAACCCGTTAGTTGGCTGTCCCATAAAATTAATGTTTGAATTTTGCTAATTTGTTTGACTTCTACTCTCATGTGAACTGTCAATTTAAATTATTTAACACAAACGTTATATGTTAAGGTTTTATAATGTATATAAGCATGCTTTATCCATGTTTTCATACAAATATTTAAAACTTCCCTATATATTTTAAATTTTATCTATTTTTTATATAGCTGTCCAACTTGCCATCCCCTACCGTGTAAGAACCCTTCACAGGCTCTAACTGTTGAACTGTATTGTTTCAATATTTGTTTTGAAAGTTTATAATGTTTTGGGGGATTTTCAAAAAATTTAAAACAAAAAGCAAATATACCATAATCTAAAATTCTGAAACAAATTGAAAGACTGCTGCAATTTTGAATTGAATTCGCTGTAAATTGTCAAATACAATGAATACTTATTTTGAATGAAAGTACTAGTAAAAAGCAGTTTTACAACCATAAAGAACCTGATTTTTATTCGCAGGATGCTGATATAAACTGGTATGCTCAAACATTGGATGCAACTGTGCTTTCAAATCCTCAAACCATCAATCTCAACCCTCATGAATTTTATTTGATTTTTTTCTGGCCAAATCGCAGCTTCTTGGGAATTGCGCCAATTTGGGATTGGCTGTGAATTCTCATTTGTGGCTGCAAATTATAATGATGGTCAATCGCTGCACTTATTCCTCCTTATTCTGAAATGTTGATACTGTCTTCTTCCCTCTCAACTGCTGAAAACCAATATTGATGAAGCACAAACAAAGTCTCTGAATGAAACCCTCTGATAATCCAAATTCACTGGATATTTCACTAGCTCAAATGGAGATACACAAAAGAACTACGTTCTCCAATGCCAGAAGTTGAAACCCTTCTCAGAGCTCAAGACAAATCGATAATCAAATAGCAGATGCCTTCTATTTTTCCAATGGAAGCATAAATAAGCTCCAAAACCCTAAATTGCAATTCCTAGGAAAGCTGCGATTTATTTTCTTAAATTCATTGGAAAAATATTAATAATCCTTAAATAAATTTAATTATTTAGACTTAGGAAACTCCATTAATAAATCTCCCCAATTAAAATATTCATTTGGCCCCATTCGATGAGAAATTGACCCTTCACTTAAGTGATTTAATATAAAGTTATTTTAAACTTTAATATTAAATCATTAATTAATGCTGGATCCACTGAAAATGCAATAACTCGCTCAAAACTGCGAATCTGGCCATGCCGTCTGAAATAGGAGTCGGAGTAACCATTTCCCATGTGACCAAATAAACTTGCTAAAAATAGCAAACTCAACAAAATGAAGTCTAAATCATCTCTCTAACCCAAATCAAAGGCACAGAGCTCTGCAGACGTCGAATCACCGGACAACCAAACTCTCCTGTGCTCAAGCTGACCCCCTATCCATCTCTATTAGCCTACGAGGATCGAATGATAGGCTAACCAACAACTAGAATGATGTCTCTAGCTAGAAGGGGACATCACATACCGTCCCTTGCTCTGGGAAAAAAAATCTGTCCCAGAAACCCATTTCCCCATCCTCTTGTCCTAGAAACCCGGGGTACATAGCTTTCAACAATCATCGTCGTCTCTCATCAATCTGTCTTTTTATATAGGTTTAGTGTCTACTAGTGCTATAATAAATCTTCTTATCATTCTTGGAATATGACGTCCTCGTTTCTTGACTATAACAATATATAATCTACATTGTTTTGAAAATGAGAAACCTTAGAAAAGTTCTAAAAAATCCAATGTCACTAGTCAATTTTTTTGACTAATTCCATTATTCATATGAAAGATTGTTAAGTACAAGAAGACCCACATATAGACAGTGTCCCGAAATAACAGTGTTAGCCCGAGATGCATCTCCAACGTAATTTAACCCATCTCAGAAACGGGGACGTCCCGAAAATTCAGAAACTCAAAAACGCATCCCCTAGCTATCCCATAGTATTAATGTTTGAGTTTTGATAATTTGTTTGACTTCTCAATTTTAAATTATTTAACACAAGCGTTATACGTTAAGGTTCTATAATGTATATAAGCATGCTTTATCCATGTTTTCATATGAATATTTAGAATTTCCCTATATATTTTAAATTATCCCTATTTTTTATATAATCGTCACCTTCGTCCCCTAAAATGGCAACAAAAAAAATCTGTCCAGGAAACCCATTTCCCCGTCCCCCCATCCCAGAAACTCGGTGATGTAGGGCACTCCCCTAACCCACTCAAAACACATGCTCTCTCTTACACTATATGAGGGTCACTTCACCCAACATATACATAGCATAAAAAAGAGAATAAATCATAAAATTGCAAGAAATAACTTTCCTTCTATTTCTCAATGATATAAAATTTCTCAATGATATAAAAATTCACACATGCTCTTCTATTTCAATAAAAGGAAATACACGTCATTCAATTACAAAATATTAGTCACTTAGGCTTTACGAATTTGCAAGATAGACTACAAGCTATTTTCTACACTCCTTACTACTCTTTATCTATGAAGAGAAGAACTCAACTCCTAATGAATAACCTCTAGCCTCCCTTTTATAGAATCCTTGTGTCTCTTGGAAATCCCAGTCCCTCTCTTGATGAACAACAGATGGATATCAATAAAAGCAATAGATAGCCATTAGACAACTTTCCAACTTCCCCAGGAGGCCACCTAAAGAGATGTCTTTTCAATTTTCCCAAGTGGGTGCCTAAAAAGTGTCTTTTCCCATTTTTATTCAATAAGTATGAGTGGACGACTCTTCCCCTTCCTTGCTCCCACATCAAGAAGGGTATTTCTATGATTTTAGCATTATAAATGATAGAAATAGGTGTACCTTATTGAAAAATACAATTGCCTTTACACATAGGCCATAAATATTAAATATTTTCAACCTCCTATGTCATTTTGGACACTTTCTCAAGTACACGGAGACCTATAGATGCTTGCATTTATTTTTAATCACCTAATCTTCATAGAAAATGAAAAATAGCATTTTTTTTGGGTGACGCAAGATTGTTTGTGGACTCAGATGCTCTTGCATCACTCGAGGTAAACATAGCCAAATATACAAGAATGAATATGGTACAAGATGGGTAGAAGTCAACAAATCTGTAATTAAAGGCATGACAAAAACAATCACCACAAGCCAAACGGATCCACAAAGTACACATTATGAGTTCTGTTTTTTATGCATGGATGGTTGTGTGAAACCTTTGAGAGAGTGAAATTGGAAAAAAGTGAGTCTTCAGCTTAAAATTTGGAGCTCACTTGGGTCGGAGTCTTTGAAAGGCAGCGATGGAGAGATGCAAATTTCCATCACCCACTCAGATAAGGCAACTTGTGCATAGTCACTTTCTTCTGGAAAAAAGGCATGACAAAAACAATCACCACAAGCCAAAGGGATCCACAAAGTACACATTATGAGTTCTATTTTTTATGCATGGATGTTTGTGTGAAACCTTTGAGGGAGTGAAATCGGAAAAAAGTGATGGAGAGATGCAAATTTCCATCACCCACTCAGATAGGGCAACTTGTGCATAGTCATTTTCTTCTGAAAAAAATCCTACTAATGGTTTCAATGCAAAATCACAAAAAGCTGAAGGAGAGAGATGAATCTATAAATAGTGATTTACTGAAAAAGTGGGTAATGTTAATGCAAAATCATAAAATCCAGAGAATGTTGGAACACGTTTGCCTTTGCACTAAAAGATTGAACTGTTAAGGCCTGATACAAATGCCAGAGATAAATGGATCCACAGGAGGCATTTAGTCCATGTCCCAAATCCGAAGGGGGGCACTCGTATTTAGTCCAACAATCCCCCCTCAGCGTCACCCAAGGGGAATCAAACCCATGACCCGGGTCTGATACCAATTGTTGGAACACTTTTTCCATTGCACCAAAAAATTGACCTATTAACGCCCGATACAAATGCCAGAGATAATTGATAAACATATCTATGCACGGCGGTTAGTCCATCTCCAAAATCCAAAGGGGGACGCTGGCAATTTGTCCAACAGAAGAATGGATTTCAACTTGCAGAGCACCAGTTAATTCCAAGCCACTACCAAATTTTCTCAAGTGTTGCTCCATGGGCCTATTGCCTTAATACCGGATGACATCTCTAACATGACAGCATATGGACTTGCCTCCTGGTGCTTGTTTCTGCACTGACAGCTTTTATTGCAATAAGCATCAAATTGACCACACATGAAAGATGGGGTCTTGCAAATCGCTAATCATGAAACCCAGGTCATTATGGGAATAGCTTCGGTTTCATATACTTTAGGCAATTAATTGGAATTCCAAACAAAATATCCAATAGCCCAAACATTTGCAGAGCTTCTCAGATCACACTCCATGATTATCCACATGAATAGAAAAACTCACGTTATGAGGAACTGCAAGATTAGCTCAATAAGTAAAGCCATCAATGAGATGAGCAGGGTAGCCAGAAAATCAATATATTAATTTAAATTGCTTAACCTTTTTTTATTCTTGTAACTATTAATTTCTAAATTTAATTTTCAATTTTGCTTTAATTTAATTTATCATTTTCCTGCGACCCTAGCTCACATCCCCTTCACATTGATGGCACTACTATTTGAGTTAATCTTGCAATTCCACATAACATTTGTTTTTCTCACCTATGTTGATGAAAAAATTGGCATACAGTTTTTAAGAAAAGCTTTCTAGCCGAATTTCATGGACTATGAAAATCTTATGTCTATTAATATCCAATAGCGTTGAACTGATAAATTTCTACATATAAGAATAAGAGTTTATCTGGTTTCTTCCAATATAAAAACACTTGCTAGCCAGTAGAAGTTTCATCTATATTAACAGTACCTGAAATTTCTGCAATTCTAGGTTGAGTATAATGTCCATTGCACACAACTACAGCATCATAAAATTCTTCCTTTAAGTCTGTACTGTCTGCAAGAGACCTCACAATCCATTGATTATTGTTACCCATACCCACATACTCCACCTTTGTTCTAAATCTAATAAACCTCAATAAATCAAATTCAGCTGCAAAATCTTCCAAATACAGTGCAACTTCCCTGTGTCCAGGGAACCTCCTGCAATCCCTCCCTTCCACCACCCTAAATGGGTAGTCGAGAAATCCCATCAGTTCACGTGGCAGATTTGTGCGAAGGGACAAGTACATGCTGCTGTGTACCACTGTACAGTTGGGATCGAGGCCCAGTGGATCAGATTCCACCTGTGGGTCATACACCCAGGTGCCACCCACATTATCAGATTGTTCAAAAACAACAATTTGATGGTTCTCTCTGTCTAATTCTCTGGCAGCTACAAGACCGGCTGCTCCTGCTCCAATTACAGCAACTTTGCATGTCTTGGGGATTCCTTTCATGGTGCTATGGTGCTCGGGTGAGGTGGTTTTGGGTATATTGGTGTAGTGGATTGTTGTGTTATAATTGCTTTTGTATTTGTACTGGATTGGAGAGACGGATACGGAAATAATGGCTGATCGAAGGGGTACGGTTCTGAATACTAGAGACATGGCATCACTGAGATGACACCTAGGCATGTAGATTGAATTTTTTTTTATATTCAAAACAAAACAAGAAAGTTGCATTCAAGTAGGTAGCTAGCAGGCCCATGGTTTTTCCTATATCTAGAATGCATGCGTGAAGAAAATCATAATTCTTCTGAGGTAGGATTTTGATTCTAATCGTAGACCAGTCATTCTTCTCCATTTTAAATCCATTCATTTTTACTTTCTAAATCCTTCAGAGCCTGTAATTTTGTATTTTTGGAGGTAATGATGGGAGTGACTTACAATAAAAAAAAAATTAAAATTTGATTTAAGTGATGTATTTTAGATAAAATAGTTTATGTAGTAAGAATGACAGAATTCATATGTTAAGGTTGTTAGGATTAGTCTCAAGAGATAATTGAGAGAGGGTGAATCATTATCTACTAGTTTCAACTATTTTAACCAATTAAGTATAGAATAACATTAAGCATAAATGCAATAAGATAACACAGAATAAAACACCACACTTTTGGTTACGGGGAAACCAAAATAGGTAAAAACCCCGGTGGGAATTAGCATCCACAAAGAACTGCACTAGAGTATAATGATCCCTATTAGAAGATCTTACAACCCTGTTAGAGTTGATCTTTACAATGCAATAAGTATAGTGACCTGGTTAAGGGTTGGACCCTGTTAGGAGTCTTTTACAAATAACCCTGATAGGGGTGAAGACACACTGTCCAAGAGCACACTGCTCAAATGATGAAGGTTGCAACCTTCTGCAAAACAGATATACACTATATCTGATATTTGAACTATTTAGGTAGACCTTTTGTCTTGATCAATTACAGTGACTTATATAATCTTTCTACTTCTTCACATAGATCCTTGACTTATGAATGATGTAGCTTTACTATTCTAATACATCAGACATTCTGCTTTGTTAGCTGTCACGACTTTTTGCTTCTGCTTTTCTTCTTTTTCCACTCTTGGCAATCACAAGTGAACTGCTATAAGTATCTTCTTCAACGATATGATTGTGTCGGTTGTAGGAGACTCTTTAATAGCTTCCTTGTCGGCTAAACTAAGCACGCAATCATAATTAGAACCGTGCAACTCAGAATGAATAGACGCATCGCTTCACATAGTCGGATCCACCAAAATAACTCAAACATCACACTTCAGATGAAACACATTAAGCGCCTTTGGTTAAACATTCTTAACTCATAACTAAACATGAATCTGAACACGCATATCCCAAAAATAGGCGCAACTGAAGAAATAATAAGATTACTGTCGGCTCTTAATAACAATCCTCTGAAACTGTGGCTGATAAACAGATCAACATAACTCAACTTTAACTGCACTGCAAAATCTGTGTGTATGAACATGGCATAATAAATATGTCTACAACATACAAGTAACCATGCAAGGCTCCAACATATCCATAGTGAAAATTGAATACAGTACACTGTTGTATATTATATGTTGTCATCAATGACAAACATACAGTCAACTATTTGCACAAAGGCAAATCTCCAACAATCTCCCCCTTTGACATTGATGGCAACATATGATATGAAAAACACCATCAATCCAAAAGTGTCTTCTTTCTTTTTACAATCTTCTCAATATCCTCATCAAAAGTTCATCTTAACTGCTACATCTCTTTTTACTATTTTTTTTATTTTCATGACAGTATACTCTCCCAGAGTATATGCTCCCCCTTACTATATACTCTCCCTTTGACATTAGTGGCAAAGGATGCCAAATACATATAAGCATGGGTACTACTTCAGAAGTAGAGTAGTCAACCAACCATCAGTTACCAAGGACTGATGCACTTGCTGCAAATTCTAATCAAACTCGGGAAAGGAAATTACTCCCAATTTCTTCCTAAAATACTCAAAAGTATCTTTTGATAAAGGTTTCGTAAATATGTCTGCCAACTGGTCTTTGGTGCTCACATAATCCAACTTCACTTCTCTCTCTGCAACTTTTTCTCTTAGAAAATGATATTTTATTTATATGTGTTTTGTTTTTGTGTGCATCATAGGGTTCTTTGACATATTAATAGTGTTGGTGTTGTCACAATGAATGACAATAGGATAATTAATCTGAATTCCAAAGTATTTAATCATTTGCTTGATCCAAACCATTGTGGAACAATCTAATGTTGCTGCTACATACTCAGCTTTTGTTGTTGACTAAGAAATATAGTTCTGCTTCTTGCTTGTCCAAGTAACCAACCTGTCTCCAAGAAATACTGCTCCTCCTGAAGTACTCTTTCTGTCATCAACACAACCTGCCCAATCTGCATCTGTATACACATGAAGTTCTACATTTTTTGAATTAGGATACCATAAACCATAGTCTATAGTCCCTTTTAAATATTTGAATATTCTTTTTATTATCATTAAGTGATTTTGTTTTAGTTCAGCTACAAATCTTCCAACAATGCCAACTACATTAGAAATATCTGGTCTAGATTGAGTGAGATATATGAGTTTTCCAATCATAGACTTGTATAGTGTTTTGTCAACTACTGTAGAGTCATCATTTTTAGAAAGTTTGCTTCCTATTATCATAGGGGTGCTTACTGACTTGCAATCATCCATCTTGAATATCTTTGATATCTCCTTCACATATTTAGACTGATTTATGAATATACCTTTGTCTATCTGTTTTACATTTAGTCCTAAAAAGTATTTTATAGGTCCAATCATGCTCATTTCAAACTCGCTCTACTTCTTTTTAGCAAATTCTGCACTAAGCTTGTCATTGCCTCCAAAAATAATGTCATCAACAAAAATAGCAACAAGTAATAATCCTTCAGGTGTCTCTCTTATGAATAAGTTACAATCTACTGCTCCCTTCTTGAATCCTATCTAATTTGTCAAGTAGCCATCCAGTCTCTCATACCATGTTGTTGGGGCCTGTTTAAGTCCATAGAGGGATTTCCTTAGTCTGCATACCATGTCTGGTTTGTCTGATAAATTAAATCCTTCAGGCTGTTCTATGTAAACTTCTTCCTTCAAATCATCGTTCAGAAATGCTGACTTGACATCCATCTGATATACTTTAAAGTTCTTGAATGTTGCATAAGCTAAAAATAATTTAATAGCTTCCAGCCTGCTCACAAAGGCAAATGTATCAGAGTAGTCAATTCCTTCTCTTTGTGCATATCCTTTACATACCAGTCTTGCTTTGTTTCTTATCATTGTACCATCTTCATTCATTTTGTTTCTGAATATCCACTTGTTATATGCTGAATGTAGACCTCTGAATTCAACACAAACACAACATAGTCTTTACACAATCATTCAATTCACAAAGACAAACATGAATTGTTTGTTTTACAAATTCGACTGAGGCGACCTATTGCCTCCTAATTAGTTGTGGATGTTGAGTTTACCCTCAGAACGAGAGCCAACAACCTGACCATTGCTAACATGGAGGATTTCTAGAATGCAAGAAGAGAAGAATTGCCATTACATCTACAAAATTACAACTAGTCTATGAGAAAAATGAACTTTTAATCTATGAATTGAGAAGAAATTTAAGCTATGAAAGTGAATTACACTAATCTAAGAATGAATTGCAACCACTCTATGGAAGTACAATGCAATTAATCTAAGAATGAAAGTGCTTGTAATCTAGAAAAGAATTGCTTTGATCTATGAATGGAATTGCCTTTAAGCTAGAATTGATCTTGCAATTAATCTAGGAATCTTGAAAGCATCAAATTGAGATGTTAGACATATAGATAAATCATAAATGAAAGCTGAACATCTTCAATTCTAATTGAAATTTAGACTAATTATGCAAATTGAGCTTAAAACATGAAAATAATTAAATACAAAAATTGCCTATAAATTTGATGCTCTCCAAAAATCATCCTCTCTAATGAAGAAAAGAAGTCCAATTTATAGAAAACCATGGAAAGAGAGTGAAGAGTTTCTTGAAAAGAAACAGTTG
>MU226034.1:2279465-2331519 GCA_018584345.1 Thuja plicata
AACTCAGTCAATTAAAGTCAATTAGGGGAAGAATTTGCCTAATACAATAGGACTTCGAAGATGAGAAAATTGAAGGAATGCACCAAAATTGATTAGGATTATTAGGTGCCAATTTTGGGGTGTTACACCACTTAGTTCCAATCACATTTTTGTCACAAGGTCTAGGGACCAATTCCCATGTGTCATTCTTAATTATCTAATCCAATTCTTCTTGTATTGCATTTTGCCAATCTGAATCGTTACAGGCATCTTCAACACTTAAGGGTTCAATTTGTGAAAGTAAACATACCTCTTCATCAACGGTTGAACCTTTTTCTCTAGATCTTGTCAAAAATTTACTTCTCTGATCTCCAATGATATCTTCTTTTGATTAGTATCTAGATGTGTATTTTGGAATTTTATGTGAGACCTCACCCCGACCCATCATATCTTTACTACTCGATCACACTTTGATACTTTGTGTTTTGATACATTGATACAATTTTTGATTATCCTGACAGAGACTCGTGATATTATGTTATGATGATAATTATATTATGTGGATTACTTTTGATATGGATTAGACCTAGAACAGGTGGTTGATTTTGATTATATATGTTTATATCAATGAATTGATGAGAAGATCGAATTATGATTAGACTTGACTATTTCATGGATGTATGTCATGGTGATTAAGGAATCTTTATGTCTAAACATTTTTGTATGAAAATTTCAATTAGGGACTTAATCCTGCTTATTGATTAATGTTGTAATTGAAAATGTATATTACATGCGATTTTATCATCTTGGACTACTGATGCTCAAAGTTTAGTGTGCAGGAAAGGGAACCATAATTTTTTTTGGAGAATCAGGGCTAAACACATGTGAATTGAGTAAGCCAAGGTTTAATCCAATAAGGGGTTGAAACCTCATTTAAATGTGACCCTTGTTGTAAATGTAATCTAAATGTGTGTTAATAGTTTAAATTTATGTTATTGTTGGACATGTCATTGTGAATGTGATGTGTATTTTGTTTGGTGTCACTTGACACTTGTGTTGTCCATGTGGATAGTGACATGTCAATTAGGGCTTGGGCAAGAATCACTTAACCTTCTAGGATATTATATTAATCACTTGCATATAGATGTCTTGTAGGGATCCCATCATGTTGGAACTCAAATTTGAATCTTAGGGGTACTTTAGAGGGATTAAAAGTGACCCTAGAGTATATTTTTGACCAAAATTAGTTAACCCTAAGGGGGTACCTTGGGTTAGGGCTAGTTTTTACCTATGGGAGAAACCTAGGTCACCATTATGACTCTCTAAAATACCTACTTTTCAAAAGTGGCGAAAATAGAGATGGTCTTATGCATCTAACTTGTCCCACACTCCTTGCTAAACTCTTAATTAAGAGGGGAGACAAAAAGGCTAGTTGTCATATCTCATCATTGTTTGTTCTTGAGTACATTTTTGGGGTATTTTTAGAGGGTTTTGAGAGACTTAGTGGGTGTTCACCCACTCTCTAATTTTAGAGACAATTAGGGTTTTGGAAGAAGAAAAGATAAGGATTTGGGCTCTTCTCAAGTTTCATTTTTCCATAACACATTTGGAAGGTTGGTTTCTCTTTCCATGGAGTGCTTGATTTGTTGCAAGAAAATTTGATGTATTGTTTTATGAATATGAAATTTTGCATGAGATTCATGTATGTAATCTTGTATAGTGTTGTAGTATGTAAATTTTGTTGTCATTTGTTGTGTAAGGAATGTATTTGAATTTTTGTATCAAATTTTGTTTCTTTGGATTGGGAGTGTTGTTCATGGGAGTGAAGGCATTACTCACCATTTGGGAAGGGAAGAAGTGGCCTTGGGTGAAGGGGTTAGTTGGGATCTCCATTGTAGTGAGAGTCTCTTCTTTTGGAGAAGAGGGATAAATTCATAGAGTATGGGCTCCATGAAGTCATGTTGAAAATATTGTATTTTGACATAGAAATGGCCAATGTGTATATAGAAGCAATGTCAATATAGCCTTCGAGAGGCATGGAAAACTCTTGTTGAGAAACTTAAAAATTGTAATGGCATTCTCCTCCTTAGAAAATCCCACCTTCACCCTACTTCAATGGGTTTGTAAAACTTATTTGTGAGACCTTGATTGGGAGTTTATTGTTATTTTTGTGCATATCAAATGTTGTGAGAAATTGGATGTGAAACCTTGTTTAGTCTTGGTTCTCCAAGCTCGGGGGTGGCCTCCTTGAGGCCTTGGTTGGGAGGTGAGCTTCCCATGGTATCTCTCATGAAATTTGTAGATTTTTGAAGTCATGAAGATGGTGAATGAAGCTTGAAAGAAATCTCTATTTGGGGGTAGTTGTGTGCAAGCAACTTCAATGTTGCATAGTCACCCTTGTATTGAAATTTATTTTGTTGATTGTTGTAATGTTCAATTTGAATCTTCTCAAGCTAGATGTGGAGAGATATCCTTCTTGTGTAATGATTTATTAAAGGAAAATATGTTGTGTGTCATCCAAGTATTGAGTAAATTTATCATCTTGAAGATGTTTAAATGTATATTGCAAGATTACCATGTTGTAAAATATTAAATCATTAGTTTCATGAATATTGCATTTTGATTCCTAAAAGAAAAGAAGTTAATCATCCATGTATGGAAGAATACCCAATATTGAAAGAGAAGAACAACATTATAGTTTCATTCCCTACAATCTTAAGGAATTTTGCATCTTAAAACTTCCATAGATTCAACTCTCTTCAAACAAAAAAAAAGAATCTTCATTTCATTTGCATCTCTTGTGAAGGAAAAATATCCTTGCTATCAACAACAAATCCAATTAGTCAGTATGTTAATATGAAATTCAGCAAATACTATTGGTCCCTCATGTATATTGTTCAATAAGTCTACCCTTATACATTCTAGGATCTATTGCAAAAAAAAATGAACTAAGTAAGGTAAATAGAAGAGCTTGTATCATACAAAGCCCATAACATTTTCCAGATCTAGAGCATAAAAAGCTCTCTGAAATTTGTATGGGAAAGGAAATATTCTCCTTACCATAGAGAATATTATTTTTCTTATGTGCTTTACCCTTAATTAAATTCGTAAATAAAACTCATTAGCAAAAAACAAACAATTTAACCCTTAATTCAAAGATAAACTCACCTTGTTCTTACCTCTTCCGTGGGCCCCACCTTTATCTCTCACCTTTTTGCTTAAACATTTGTTGTGCTAAATTAAAAAATAAAATAAATCACTTTTTATAAAAGGGGCTGCACTACTTGGGAAGCGCCCCCCTTACTTTGCTATCCTCATTCCCTAAACTATGACATGTCATTGCCTTACATCCCAAGTCAGCTCCCTTCATTCCATTCAAAATTTCCTTGGAGGATGGGGTACTTGGGTTGGTGGGCCACTGCAGCAATAAACCTTCTATCCCCTCCTTGCAAACCGCGCCATCCTTCCTTGGGTTCTCCTTGGCATGCAAAATCTTATGCTTTGGATGGTGGGATAGGTGGTGGGCCCCCTCCAAAAGCAGTCCTTATCTTTTAAACCTGCACTTGCCTTGGGAATTCGATCCCCTTCCTCAAATATTTTTGTTTGGGTTTTAGGCATTGTCTTAGGAAATGTTAGAATAATAGGCTAGTGGATAGATGGGGTTAGTAGTTGATTAGGTAGTTAGGTTAGTTTAGCAAGTAATTAGTAGATAATTAAGTTAGTAACTGGGTTCTTATTTCTTTTTGTTTTAATCAATAATTTTGTAGTGTTTTAGGTATATATAAACTAATTCTTTTGATGTAGCATAATTCATTAGGGGGATAACTTTAGTGTGTTAATTTTAATTGGTATTGGAAACTTTTAATTTATTAAATATTTTTTAATTTTAATTGGTATTTAGTGTATTAAACATGTTTGAATTTCAATTGGCATTGGAATCATTTAGTGTATTAAACGTGTTTTTAATTTTAATTGGTATTTGAATCGTTTAGTGTATTGAACGTGTTTTAATTTTAATTGGTGTTGGAATTATTTATCAATATTATAATAAATCATTTTAAATGGGTACCTAGTATTATTTGTTTAGATTAATTTATAATGGTGAGATTTGTGAATTTAATAAAGTATTGATTAGTCTATTAGAGAGACGGGTTGCTCAGTTGATTCAATTATATAGTTAATATTAAATTTTAATTTATTATCAAAATAAAAAGGGGATTATATTGCTCTTGTATTCAAGGGGATTGGGGTTATGCTCGATTATAATTAAAAGTAAATTTAAATGTTGAATTATGAGATATTTCAAATGTCTAAATAAAAAGGTTAATTTAAAGTCGTATGTTAGAAATTGATGGGTTAGAAATGCATGTGTTTTCATCATAGGGGAAATATTTTATTAATGATGCTAGTAGGTTAGGAAACCAGGTTTGATTTTAGCTATTAAATTTTAATTAATAGTCGTTGATATAGTGAAATTATTATTCAATTTTAATCTTGTCAATCGTTCAATGTTCATATATGATTGGGAGTAGAATATTTATCTGACTGGACTCAAGCTAGTAGTTAATGTTAACCAGAGCTAGACTTGAATGGATTCAGTTGTAATTTAGGTGAATAGTTAAATAAGCATTAAGACAACCTAGACCAACATGTGTTCATAACCACTAACTACCATCCTAATTTTTAAACATGGTATCTGAGTTAGATCAACCTGAGTTGAGTATTCATATAACCTAGGGAACCAGTTGATACCCTATTCCACATCAGTTTGTGGCATGACCCTTATTCAGTCTACGTATATACCTTGTAATTCGAAGGTTAACTCTATCTTACTATCACATTTCTAACTCAACCATTGTTAGTTGTACGTACTTATGTGCTTTTTAAAAAAAAATTCATGTGTGTGTTTTGCCCTAGTTTTGGGCATGATATTTTAGGTGTGACACTCTCATCTGTAATATGTGATTCCTCTTCACTTGGTTCAGGTTTATTGCATGATACATCAATACAGTCAAACATTTCTTCAATAACTATTTCTTTATTGATAGGTCTAGGTTCATCTTCAATCATAGGTGCATATTTATAGTATCTCTCTTGAATCATGAACTTCTCATCAATCTTCACATGTGCAATTTCAATTATTTTCTTCAACCTCAAATTAAAACATCTATAAGCTTTGCTCTTAGTGGAGTAACCAAGAAAAATACCTTCATCGCTTCGAGCATCAAACTTACCAACACCAATCATCTCTCTTGATGTAACACTTGCTTCCAAAGATTCTGAAGTATTTTATTGTAGGTACATTGCCAAACCAAAGTTCATAAGATGTTTTGTCTGTGCCTGACCTTAGTTGAATTATGTTGATAGTATAGACTGTTGTATTGATTGCTTCTCTCCAATAGGTGTGTGAAACTTTTCCTTCAATCATGATAGTGGGTGTTGTGTCAAGTATGATCATGTTTCTCCTTTCTATAATTCCATTTTGTTGAGGGGTTCTAAGTGCACTTAGTTATCTTTTGATCCCATGTTCTTCGCAGTACTCAAGAAACTTGTCAGAGATGAATACTCCTCCTCTATCACATCTTAGACATTTTATCTTTAATCCAGACTCATTTTCTACTTTAGCTTTGAATATTTTGAACTTCTCAAAAGCTTCAAATTTATCTTTCAAGAACGCAACCCACATCATTCTAGAGAAATCATCAACAAAAAAAATGAAATACCTTTCACCATAGTATGATCTTGTTTGAGTAGGTCCACACAAGTTTGTATGCACTAGATCTAATTTGTTCTCTGTAGAGTTATGTTTTCTTCTGAATGAGTTCCTCACATGATTTACCATCACACATTCCCTGCACATTGCTTATATTTACTATGTTGTCGAAATTGATATGATAAAGTCTTTTGTGTCATAACCAACTATCATCCACTTTTGCAACAAAACAACTTACTTCGGAGTTGAGATGAAAAAAATTACCTTTGGTTTTTGAACCTGATGCAATCTTGTCTCCTTTGTTATTAATGATGCACTATTGTTTTTGAATTCCAACTAATATCCTTTATCGAGAAACTGTCCAACACTTAGTAAGTTATGATGTAAACCATCAACATACAGAACATCATATGTCTTGTTCTTTCCATCTAAAGGGATAGATCCTCTTTCTATGATAGGTTTAGGAGTGTTATCTCCAAATCTAACCATGCCACATTCACACTTATATAGATGTATAAATCTTTGTCTCCTGTCATGTGATGTGAACGCCCGATGTCAATGATCCAGTCTATTATGATGTCTGCTTGGGAAACTAATTCCAATTCTTGTGTTTTATTTTCTTCTTCAATTTCCATTTCATCAAACATTTTTTCAATATCTTTAATTGCAACGAATCCAATTTCATCCTCTCCTAAATCATCATCAGTCACACCATCTTTAGCATAGTAGCATTCCTTAGTATATTTAGGTTTGTAGTCTGTTCTGAACTTCTTGACTCTTGTAGGACACTTGGATGCAAAATGGCCAACTTTTTTGAATGAAAAACATTTGAATGGTAACTGTCCTTCATATTTTCCTTTTCCTTTCCTTTCTTTCTTAGTGATCATAGCAATGATTTCTTCTAGTTCTTTATCCACTTCCTCTTTCTCAATATTACTATAAGTGCTCAAGGATTTCTTACCATGGACTAAGGCTTTGAAGGTTGTTTCAATTTTAGGTTTTGTCTTCAATCTTGATATCTCAAATGCTGAAATTTTGCTGATCAAGGTTTCTCTTTTGAAGTCTTTTGAAAATTGCATAGTTTCATCCAAGATGTTTATTTTTCTCTCATAATCTGTTGTCAATGTAGTCATTAGTTTGTCCATTATGTCTTCCTCTGAAATTTCTCCACCATTGTTTCTGATTCCTGAAACTGCTTCATTAATCCTCTGATTGTAAGCTCTGATGTTTTCTTCATGTAGCATCTCTAAATTGTTGTATCTCTTCTTCCATGTCTTTCTGTGAGCATTCTTGGCTTGGATGTCTCCTTCAAACATGTCTTCTAAGTATTTCCATATTGAATAGGCTTTATCTACCTTCTTAATCTCAAAAAATTCACTGTCAGATAAGGCACTTATTAGGGATTCTTTGGCAATAGAATTTTGGGTGAATACTTCCTTTTGTTTAATAGTAGAATCTTCTTCTACAAGATCTTTCAAAGTAGGAACATCAATTGTATGAGTAACAACCTCATAGATCTCAAAACCAACGCACTGTAGGTGTGTTATCATTTTGTTTTTTCAGTCAAGATAATTCTCTCCATCAAAATTAGGACTCTCTTTCTTGAAGTATGCCATTTGATCTACCTTAAGCTGTTAGGCTTTCTATCCAATGCACTTGGCTCTGATACCAATTGTTAGGATTAGTCCCAAGAGATAAGTGAGAGGGGGGGTGAATCAGTTATCTACTAGCTTTAACTCTTTTAACCAATTAAGTATAGAATAACATTAAGCATAAATGAAATAAGATAACACAGAATAAAACACCACACTTTTGGTTATGGGGAAACCAAAATAGGTAAAAACCCTGGTGGGAATTAGCACCCACAAAGAATTGCACAAGAGTATAATGATCCCTGTTAGAAGATCTTACAACCCTGTTAGAGTTGATCTTTACAATGCAATAAGTACAGTGACTTGGTTAAGGGTCGGACCCTGTTAGGATTATTTTACAAATAACCCTAATAGGGGTGAAGACACACTGTCCAAGAGCACACTACTCAAATGATGAAGGCTGCAACCTTCTGCAAAATAGATATACACTATATTTGATATTTGAACTGTTTAGGTAGACCTGTTGTCTTGATCAGTTCCAGTGACTTGTATAATATTTCTACTTCTTCACATAGATCCTTGACTGATGAATGATGTAGCTTTACTGTTCTAATACATCAGACATTCTGCTCTGTTAACTGTCATGACTTTTTGCTTCTAATTTTCTTCTTTTTCCACTCTTGGTGATCACAAGTGAACTGATATAAGCATCTTATTCAAATATATGATTGTTTTGGTTGTAGGAAACTCTTTAATAACTTGTCAGCTAAACTAAGCACGTAATCATAATTAGAATCACGCAACTCATAATGAATAGACACATCACTTCACATAGTCGGCTCCACCAAAATAACTCAAACATCACACTTCAAATGAAACATGTTAAGCACTTTTGGTTAAACATTCTTAACTCATAACTAAACATGAATCCGAACACACATATCCCAAAGATAGGCGCAACTGAAGAAACAATAAGATTACTGTCGGCTCTTAATAACAATCCTCTAAAACTATGGTTGGTAAATAGATCAACATAACTCAACTTTAACTGCATTGCAGAATCTGCGTGTATGAACATGACATAATAAATATGTATACAACATACAAGCAACCACGCAAGGCTCCAACATATCCATACTAAAAATTAAATACAGTACACTGTTGTATACTATATGTTGTCATCAATGACAAACATACAGTCAACTATTTGCACAAAGGCAAATCTCCAACAAAGGTATGGGTGCTAATTCAATTTTAGAGCATAGTTGAAATGGGCTCTTCACTTGGATTTAAGTGATAGACTAGAGCAAGGTATAAGTGATATCTTTTTTTAAATTTTACTCTTTTATTTTATAATAAAAAAATTATAAGTATAATGAAATTTTTTTTCAAAAATTTATTATGTTAAAAATTTATTTAATATAATAATGGTGTGTAAGTTAGTAATAGCATGGTGTGATGATTAAGTTTTAGTATTGTAATTCTTGTCATCAAGGTCCAAATTCTTTTTAGAGTGAGGTTCCTTCTCTTAGCCTTGCCATTAATTTGAATTAAAAAATATAGTGTATAATGAATCAATTAATATGGCAATTATTTTTAAATAAATGTTAATTTACAATCAATCATTTTTTTATCAGTAAAAGTTGATCAAGGGTCTGCACCTATTTTATTGTGACCGGGATTTTGAACTTGGCCAAACCAAGAGTGGCTACAAATTGGGAGCCACCTCCCCAAAAGAACATAGCACCCCAGTGCAAAGACCCACTAATATGTCATTATATTAAGTATTTTTATTTTCTCCACCCTTGGTAGTTACTTAATGTTGACTACATTGGCTATTTTAGCTAAGGGATTAAGAGCATCTCTTATTTTGTATTTGTGAGAGTTTGAATCATGGCATGGGATATGTGGTTATATTCTTGTTCACATGGAGTGATTGTAGAGAGCTTGTATCTCACAAGTGTCCATGGAAAAATCTAAAGATGTATTGTAAATATTCCATTGTTGAAAATACATGAGTGGTGGATGCTTTCAAAGGCTAGGCTTTTTCCTCTTGAGGGTTTTCCTAGGCTACATCTTGTGTTATATTTGATTGTATGTTGTCTATTCTTTTGTGTATGGATTATAAATACTTGCTTGCATAGATTTATCTACTTGTGTATGTGGAGATCTATCATGTATGGTTAGAAATTATTGATAACCTTGTTTCAAAGGAAGTGGCTAATAAATTGAAGTTAGAGAGAAGGAGGGGTATGAAGGTTGTGGTTTCTATAACCCTTGTTGGAGTAGATATCGTGTATAGTTGAATCTAGTTTATATGAAAGAATGTAGACATGCAAAGGTATGAGGGTTTTGTGCAGGTTGTTTCTCGTAGATTTGGGACTTAGGGGGTTGTAGATTTATAGTCATTTTTTACAGATCCAAGCTTTATGGTTCTAAGTTGGAAAAGGGATCTTTACAAGTTTTTATTATGAGGTTTTTGGAGAGGGTATTTCAAAAATGACCCTCTAGACCAAAATAGACCTCACTATTGGATCTAAGAGACATGAGAGATGAAGATTGATATAAAATTTGACCTATCATGTTTAGTAGTGTTGTATCTTCTTAGTTTGGAGATCGTGGTTTGACTCTTCCCTTTGAAAGATTTTGGTGTTGAGTTCTTTGATCATGTTAGGATCACATTGATGCAGGGGCATCTACCCAGCAAGAAATAGAGGACAAAGAGGATCTTTAGATCTAATATCAAATGGTTTAGAGTAGGAAATGTGTTTGAATTCTAAATGTAATAAGTTACCCCATTTTGTAACCCAATGTCTTAGATAGGTGATTTATAAGCCATCCTAGTTATATGGGCACTAGGGGCCTATGAAGGTCCTTGGATGTTTTCTAGTGTCCTTACGTGTTTTTGAGTTGATTTTGTTGGATGATATCAGCTTTGGTCACTGATCATGTTGTTGATATTCATGTTTTGCTACCTGACTGTAAGAAGTGTACGGACACTGTATGGATGTTTCAGAATGATCAAAGTTGGATTTATACAGAAGGATGTGTGTTGACCTTATTCCTTAGGTCTCTTAGATTTATGTTGCATATTGTGGATGTTACAGTTGATTTGGTGAAGACTGGTTTTTGGACTGTAACTGTGATTCTGGATAGAGCAAGTCTCTGTGTTTTGGGTATATCTTTCTGGAAAAGATATTTCAGATGATGCAAGCTTACTGGTGGACAACCGACATATGTTAGAATAATGGGTTGAGTTTGATTATTGTTGTATGACTGGTGATGTCAGTTGTGGCATGTATTATGAAGAAGACATAATTATTGGCCGACTTTAGACATGTAGCGTGTAAAATGAATTGTGAGCATGGATTGCAGATCTGGAAGCATAATTGATGGATTTTAAATGATATTTACTTGTTATAGGTACTGTGTGTATCTTAGAAAGGGGTTAAATAATTACTTGTATATTGGAAAGCCTTAATTAGCCGACCTAATTAATTATTGGTGTATTAAGAAAGCTTAATTGGTTGACCTAATGAATTATTGTAAGAGGGTATATATGAGTGATCTTTTCTTTTGAAAAGATGTGATAGAGATTAAAAGTAAGAAAAAGTGAAAGCTGCGAGGCTTGTTTGGCTTCTAGATGTAGAGTAGAGTTTATGAGAAGAGTACTTCATTGGAACTGACCAAGCAAAGATAGTTGTTATCAGACAGTTCACTGGATTGTGTATTTTCTTTATACACTTGTTTAGATTGTGAATCCTTGAGGGTGGCTTTAACCTTCTTTGGGCAGTGTGCCTTGGAAGTGAGCCTACTATTTCTTTTGACTCCTAACAGGGTTTGTCTCCTAACAGGGACTATGTACTGTAATGTTGTAACAAGCTCCTAATAGGGCTAAATCTTTTAACATGGATACTATACTCTCAGTACATTATTTGTGGGTGTTAATTCCCACCAGGGTTTTACCTTTAATAGGGTTTCCTCGACAACAAATATTGTGTTATGGTGTTGGCATTTACTGTGTTATTCTTTACATTTGTAGATTTGGTTTATAAAGTTTGAAGTTTAATAATCTATATCACAACTGATTTACCCCCCCTCTCAGTTGTCTTGTGGACTGTTATTCCTAACAATTGGTATAAGAGCTTGTGGTCCTTAGAGAGAAAGTTTAACAACTTGAGGTGATCCTGAAGATGACTTACTGCAAGAAGGATAGTCTGAAGTTTGATCCTGAAAATTTTGACAGTTGGCAAACAAGATGAGAACACATTTGCTATGTCTAGGAATTGATTACTAGATTATCACAAAGAATAAAGAAAATATAGTGACCAAGGATGAGTTAGAGAAGGCTACTGAAGATGAAAAGAAGCTATTTTCATGTAATATGGTTGCAAGGGAATCTTTGATCAGCGTACTTTAAGAAGGAGAATTCACTGAAGTAAAGGACTTGGATTCTGCACATGAGATCTGGTGACTATTAGAAACATTATATATTGGAGACAAGTTTCCTAAGCAAGAAAAACTACAAAACTAGAAGAAAAAGATGGAATCAGTGAAGATGAGAGAAGATGAGAACATTAGGGCATATGGACAGAGAATTACTAAAGTGGTTACTGGTATTAGAAAATCTAGAGGTACTTACAATGAGGAAGAAGTGATTGCGAAGATACTCAGATCTTTGACACCTGCATATAGAACCAAAGTACAAGCTATAGAGGAGATTATACCTTTGACACTGAACTTCACCAGAGAGATGTTGATTGGAAAGGTAACTACATTTGAGGCTGCAGAATTTGGAGACACTTTACCTAAAGTTGAGTCAACATTCAAGGCAACTGTGCACAAGAACAAAAAGACCTTATCTGGAAATGCAAGCACTAGCAGTAATGACCTAAGGGAAGAAATTGGAGCCTATATAGATGAATGGGAATAGATATAGGAAGAAGAAAGAAAGCTAGATGAAGTTGTGGCGCTGATTGCTAGAAGAGAGAAGAGAGGTAAGGGAAAGTTTGAAGGCAAATTACCTTTGAAATGTTTTTCATGTAACAAGATAGGTCATTTTGCATCTAGATGTCCTACAAGAGTTCCAAAGCACAAACCTAAGTTTTTCAAGTCTAAATATTCAAAAGACAAGGAATGTTACTATGCTATTGAGGGTATATCTGATGATGATGATGGTGACTATGATGAAATTGGATTTATTGCTATTAAGCATGATGAACCTATACATGAAGAAAAAGCCTTAGTATCCCGAGTTGAAAAGAAATATGAATGGGTTATAGACAATGATTGTTCACATCATATGAATGGAGATAAAAACAAGTTTGTAAGTTTGAAAAGACATGATGGCGGTGTTGTTAGATTTGGTGACAATACTCCTAAGCTTATTATTGGAGTTGGATCTATTTCCTTGGATGGAAAGACTAACACTGACAATGTATTACTTGTTGATGGACTTAAGCATAATCTGTTGAGTGTTGGATAGTTAGTAGACAAGGGTTATCAATTGAAATTCATTGATGGGAAATGCTCTATCATAAGTAAAGTAGGAGACTTGATCGCTTCTGGTACTAAATCCAGAGGTGATGTATTTGAATTGAACACATCTAAAGCTTCTTGTTTTATTGCAAAGGTTGATGACAGTTGGTTATGGCAGAGAAGATTTTGTCATGTTACTTTTGATAACATTGTGAAGGAAAGTATGACAAAAGCAGTAAGAGATCTACCTAAAATTGTGAAGCCATCTAACACTATGTGTAGAGAGTGTGTTATGGGGAAGCAGACTAGAAGCACTTTCAAAAGCAAAGCTTACTCAACAAAAGGGAAGTTGGATCTGGTGCATACAGATCTGTGTGGTCCTATAAGAACAAGATCATACTATGGTGAAAGGTACTTTATACTATTTTTTGATGACTTTTCTAGAATGATGTGGGCTACATACTTAGAGAGAAATCTGAAGTATTTGACAAATTTAAGTTATTTAAAGCAAAAGTTGAGAATGAATCTGGTTTGAAGATAAAGTGTTTAAGATTAGACAGAGGAGGAGAGTTTACATCAGAGCTATTTAATACATACCATGAAGAGCAAGGAATATACAGACAAACATCAACCCCTAGAACTCCACAACAGAACGGGATAGCAGAGCGAAGAAACATAACTATATTAGATGCCGCAAGGACTATGTTGTTGGAAGGAAATGTGTCACATGTTCACTGGAGAGAAGCAGTTGGGATTGCTGTGTACACACTAAACATAATTTAGATCAGAGAAGGTACAAGTAAGACTCCTTATGATTTATGGTTTGATCATACATCTACTGTAAAATATTTTAGAATATTTGGTAATAAATGTTATATCAAGAGAGATGATGAGATAGGAAAGTTTGATGCTAGAAGTGATGAAGGAATCTTTCTTGGTTATTCCACTAAGGGGTAAGTGCACAAAGATGGGGGACCAAAAAGGGGGTATAAGATGCCACTTTTTTTTTTGAAATCAGAAAACTCTGAACTTCAACGAGAAATTGAGGATAGTTACACTCAAAATTTTAAAATGTGACGAAAACAAGAGTTGTTCTACTCTGAATCTAGTTTCTAAACTACTAATTGTTTTTAGAAATGGTGGATATTAAGGCCCTCAAAAAGGGGGAGCACAAAAAGTGGTCTTTTTTTTGTGAAAAAACATAACATAGCATCTGGTGTGCTCCCCATAAAATGTTAACTTTTAAAAAAAAATTAATCTCTCTGGTGATAAATTAGCTAACACCGCCTAGTTTATCCCGGATTTTTCTACTAGTTTTTTTATGAAAGTGTGATTTTTGCTATTTTATGAAGAGGACACATCCTAAAAACATGAAATTTATGTGTGCTCCCCCTAGAAATCATTGAAAACTAATTGAAAATCAAAACTTGTTTTTTTAAAGTGTGTAGAATGGAGTGTAGTTTCTAAAAATGTAATTTTTTTCAAAATTTGATGAACGAGCCAAAATCTAAGCCCAAATGAATACATGTTGGTTTTTGACAAAAATCGGACATACTTCGAAAAGAAATTAAAAAATAAAAAATTGAACATAATGAGAATTCAAAATAAATTACATCGTTAGATAGCTATTACACAGATCTACAATATCATGTCGTCTAATTTTATTGTTATTGAACCATGTGCAAACCTGACAGGGAGCACACATGAAAAAATGTTTTTTTTCTATGTTTTCTAGAAAACACGTCTCAGACCTGTTTGAATCCTCCAGGCCTTTGGGTTGGAAATTCAAGGAAAATCCAAGCCTTAGGCTTGGTAAATATCAATGTCATTAAAAGGGTGTACGCCCTATACTCACTATAGGGCGTACGCCCCATATGACATACACACTATAGGGTGTACGCCCTATATTAGACACAAAATGAGAGAGAGAGAGAGAGAGAGAGAGTTCCACAAATAGTCTTTGAGATTTCCTTGGATGTTTTCCATTGTTTGCCACGACTTCATGTTGCAATCCTGCTTAGCTCTCCAGCTCTGAGTTAGAGAAACTAAAAAAAGAAAATTGGACAAGCATTTCATGAGACCCAGGGTAGTAAGAAAGGTCACTTCACAAAGAATCTACATGCAATAATCATATCGTGCATACCAAAAATAAGTTATCCTGATCCACACACACACAAATTGTAACAAGGTCTAGCAATGAGATTTGCACATGTGACATCCACTGGATTAATATATAATGTCAAACACTAGAGGTGAAACAAGTATTCAAATATTGTTACAGATAATTCCAAATACTAGAAGTGAAACAAGATAATGTCAAATACTAGAAGGGCAACAAGTATTCAAACTCTCCCTCTCTCTCTCTCATTTTGTGTGTCTAACATAGGGTGTACACCCTATAGGGCACGCAGGCTATAGGATGCATTCCCTATGGCTTGGATTACCCAAGCCATAAGGCATGCACCCTATGTGCGTATGCGGGACCAAAAAGGTATTTGGCACCTTTTTGGTCCCCTATCTTGGTGCATATACCCTAAGAGTAAAGCATATAAATATTTCAATCTAAGATTGAGAAAGTTGATTGAAAGTGCCAATGTGAGGATAGATGAAATTTTTTAGATTGAGGAAATAATGTATGATTGTGGTCAGATTACAGAAGTGAAAGATGTTACTGTTGAACCTGAAGAATCTTTGATGATTGACAATGAGATTGAAGATGAACTGATTGAAGCTACTAAGACACTAAATACACCAAGGTATGTTAAGAAGAACCATTCTGAAGATCAAATTATTGGTGATGCAAGTAAAGGTATGATGACTAGATCTAGAGTTAGAGATGAGATCTATTCGATTTCTCAAGTTGAACCAAAGACTACTGATGAAGCATGTAGATATGAATCTTGGACTAAATATATGGAAGAAGAACTTGAACAGATAAAGAAAACAATACTTGGGAATTGGTTCCAAGACCTAAGAACAAAAATGTGGTTGGTACTAAATGGGTTTTCAGAAACAAGATGGATGCGGAAGGAACAATGGTAAGAAACAAGGCAAGACTGGTATGTAAAGGATATTCACAACAAGAAGCCATAGAATATGAAGAAACATTTGCTCTTGTTGCTAGATTGGAAGATGTTAGATTATTTCTTGCCTCTACTGCACATAAAGACTTTAAGATTTATTAGATGGATGTGAAGTCAATATTCTTGAATGGTGATCTAGAAGAAGTTTACATTGAGAAACCTGATGGTTTTCCTTTGATAGATGATGAAAAAATAGTTTGCGAATTGAAGAAGGCACTATATGGACTGAAACAGGCATCAAGAGCATGGTATGCAAGACTGGACAAATATCTACTTCGTCTTGGTTTTAGAAAAGGTAATGTAGACAATAATTTATATCTGAGAACTGATGAAGATGGAATCTTAATTGTAGAAGTTTTTGTTGATGATATCATTTTTGGAGGAAATGATAAGATGAGTAAGAAGTTTGCTAAAGAAATGGAAAATGAATTCGAGATGTCAATGATTGGTGAGATGAAATTAATCAGAGTAAGAATGACATTTTTATATCTCAGACCAAGTATCTTAAGGAAATGTTGAAAAAGTTTGGAATGGAAGATTGTAAACCTATTGGGACACCTATGGTTACTGGAAATAAAATGACTAAGAGTGATGAGACTCAAAGTGTTGTATAGATAAAGTATAGATTGATAATTGGAGGTCTACAATATCTAACTCACACTAGAACATATATTACCAATGCATATGGAATTGTGGCTAGATATCAGGCAGATCCTAAAGAGACACATTTTGCTATTGTAAAAATAATTTTCAGATATTTGAAAGGGACAATATAATATGGATTGTGGTATGAAAAATCAAAAGATTTTACTTTGCAGGCTTATACTGATGTTGATTAGGTAGGTAATGTGGATGATAGGAAGAGTACAAGTGGTGGTGCATTTTTCCTTGGAAAAATATTGGTTTCTTGGTTGAGCAAGAAGCAGAACTGTATTGCTCAATCTACTGTTGAGTCAGAGTATGTTGCTGCTGCAATAAACTATACACAAGTTGTTTGGATGAAACAAATGTTGAAAGACATTGGAATAATATTTAAAGAACCATTGGTTATCCATTGTGATAACACTAGCACAGTGAATATGTTGAATAATCTTGTAATTCATTCAAAGACTAAACATATTTCTATTAAGTATCATTTCTTGAGGGAGAAGGTAGCAGATAAAGAGATTAAACTAGATTATATCAGCACAAAGGAACAGATAGTAGATATATTTACTAAACCTTTTTCAAAATATGCTTTTGAATATCTTGGAGGCATGCTTGGGGTGGTGGCCCCTCCCAGTGGCAATTAAATAATGTAGATATGCCTCAATCCAGTAGTTCTCAGAGCTATATCATTCTCTGGACTTGATATATGGACCTACTCCTTAGGGGGAGTGATCGCAGGAGAATACTATGGAGTACATTTAGGTGATCTTGCACTTGGTTGATGGACATGAAGATTTGAAAAAGCTACACCTTACAGATGAGTTATGGCACCCTTTTCCATTGTTGCCAAAGGGAGAAGGAATCTATGTGAAAATCTCTACTTTTTTTGAGAGATTTGTGTTGAGAATATTGAGAAGATTTTATTGAGAGAGAGTACTTTTGGGTTGATGCATATGAATTTTACCATATGTTTCCATCAACGCCAAAGGGGGATATTGTTGGATGATATCAATTTTGGTCACTGATCATGTTGTTGATATTCATGTTTTGTCACTAATGTCAACATATATTTATGTGCAGAGGATAGACTGGTTACCTGACTGGAAGAAGTGTATGAACACTGTACAGATGTTTCAGAATGATCAAAGTTGGATTTATATAGAAGGATGTGTGTTTACCTTATTCCTAAGGTTGCTTGGCTTTATTTTTCATATTGCGGATGTTACAGTTGATTTGGTGAAGAGTGGTTTTTTGAATGTAACTATGATTCTTGACAGAGCAAGTCTCTATGTTTCGGGTATATCTTTTTGGTGAAGATATTTCAGATGATGCAAGTTTACTTATGGAAATCTAACATATGTTGGAATATTGAGTTGAGTTTGATTATTGTTGTATGATTGGTGACATCAACTGTGGTATGTATTCTGAAGAAGACCTAATTGTTGGTTGACTTCAGATATGTAGCATGTAAAATGAATTGTGAGCATGGATTGCAGATCTAGAAGCATAACTGATGGATTGTAAATGATGTTTACTTCTTATAGGTACTGTGTGTATCTTAGCAAGGGTTTAAATAATTACTTGTATATTGGAAATCCTTAATTGGCTGACCTAATTAATTATTGGTGTATTAAGAAAGATTAACTGGCCAACCTAATGAATTATTGTAAGAGGGTATATATGAGTGATTTTTTCTTTTGAAAAGATGTGACAGAGATTAAAACTAATAAGAAGTGAAATCTGTGAGGCTTGTTTGGCTGTTGGATGTAGAGCAAAGTTTATGAGAAGAGTACTTAATTGTAACTGACCAAGCAAAGACAGTTGCTGTCAGACAGTTCACTGGATTTTGTATTTTCTTTATACACTTGTTCATATTGTGAATCCTTGAGGGTGTCTTTAACCTTCTTTGGGTAGTGTGCCTTGGCAATGAGCCTACTATTTCTTTTGACTCCTAATAGGGTTTGTCTCCTAACAGGGACTATGTACTGTAATTTTGTAACAAGCTCCTAACAGGGCTAAATCTTCTAATAGGGATACTATACTCTCAGTACATTATTTGTGGGTGTTAATTCCCACTAGGGTTTTACCTTTAACATGGTTTCCTTGATAATAAATATTGTGTTATGGTGTTGGCATTTACTGTGTTATCATTTACATTTGCAGATTTGGTTTATAAAGTTTAAAGTTTAATAATCTATATCACAATTGATTCACCCCCCCTCTCAGTTGTCTTGTAGACTATTATCCTAACATATTTTGGTCGAGGGGTCACACCCATATGTTTGGGTTTCCAATATTTTGTGGAAAGTGTAAAAGTTGCAAAAGTTGCATAATGCAACTTTGCAACAATGTTGCAAGATTTTGGAAGTTGGAAGGCCAATGGTCATAACTCTTCATTTCCAATTATGAACCATTGGGAAAGATGTTTTAAGAAAACCAAACTCGAATTTAGTGAGAGGTTGATGATATTGTAACATTTGACACTTGCACAATAAGGTTTACTGTGATTTTCCTACATTTTGTTTTGTATTCTGAGATTGTACAATCCTGTACGAATTTGTTTTGAAGAAAGACTGATTTGTGAAGTTGCGAATATGTTCTATCTTTCATTTTGAATTGTTTTGGAGTGAATCAGTCAAGGGGAATGAGAGTTAGAGTAGATTTTGTAGATACAGTTAGGAGACCCTTCCATACCTAGGGTTTCGTAGTGTTTCACCCATATCTTGCAAATTCACCATGGAGAAAATCTAAGACTCATGTGTTTTCAAGATATGAGATTGTACTTTAATATTTATGTGGTCTTATATTGGGAGATGAATGATGGGGTGTTGTGCAAGTGAGAGATTGGGACATGCGTCATCATGTGACTGTCCAGTCAAGAGTAACAGAGAACAAAAATTCAACAAATGGTGGAGTTTGAACATGCGACCTCATATTTGATCAAATGGTATCTTTTCCTAAGTGTCCCAAGTATGATGGTGGTCAGAATATTTCATTTCAAAGTACTTTGTTTGTAAAGATGACCTGATATGGCTTTTAGGAATAGTATGTACTTGTGGCATTTGGGTACATGAACTTGGAGTTAGGACTTGCAAAGTTGGGATTTGGAGTATCTCTTTAAAGGGTGTCTAAATATGTGATTTATTCAATAGGTCCTTTGAAAACTTTAGGATTTCTCCTCAGAAAATTCCCTGGTTAGGGTTATTAGCCATTAGAACTTGGAGATACTTAGAAAGGAGTATATAAATTGAACTTGGAATTTGTCATATGACCCTAGTGATGTCTAAGAAGAATGAATTCATCATTGTTAGAGTGATTGTTGAAGTTTGAGAAACCATTCAGTTAGAGAGAGACCTATTCATGGTCCTAGAGACAAGGAAAATGAAAGGAGTGATGATAGGATGTTAGGGCCCTTGGGAAGGGTTTGTAGTTCAGTAGATTGAACTTGTTTAGAAATCCTATTGTGATATCAAGGGCTCTGCATCACACATATGATCTTCAATTAGAGGATATTTGTCATGATGTCATGGAGAGATTGATATCATTATTTAATGAGAGCTTGTGGTAGTGTTGGATTCACCATTTGATGGTGGATGATCTTTTTCAATGTTTATTGGTGTCATGGATGGACTCTTGGATTCTATTTCATTTATAGTGAGGGTTATTTGACATACTGGCTTTCAATAATGGGATAGGTTTTCCTCAAGTGATTTAGAGATGTTGATATCTTGGATCCATGGAGAACTCTTATAACCTTTGGTTGAGGTATTATTTATGCTTTGTCTTTCAATATATAATCCTTGATACACAAATAGTTGATTTCATGTCAGGATATACTCTTGTTTGTGCACATTAGAGTTTTGGCATGATGCAGGTGCTCTTATGAGCTTGATATATTTATTGGAGCATATAATATTATTTTTATGGGATGTGATTTGAGATCATGTTTTCATGCTTATTTTCCTAATTCATAGGTTGGAGCTGTGTTGTTGTTTTAAGAAAATTATGTATCAACCTCATATTTATATAAGGTTAATATTTACAGTAATTAGTTTAAATTTGAGCATGGGTTGGTCCTAAATATTCCCCAAAGATCCAGATGAGCTAGATAAGCATGTCAGTAAATTTTTGTTGCAAGATAATGTCTAATTTGAAGATATTGAAGTTTTCATTTTTTAAGTTGTCGACGAAATTTTCAAATTCAATTTTGAAGGCCTTAGAAGCTCCTAAATTTCCCAAAAGTGTTTGTAAACTAGAATAGCTGGTCATTGTTTAATAGACCACATCACAAGATTTTTGGTACTTCAAATGGTTTTTCAATCAGATGCCATATTCAAAAGTTAGGGCCTCTAGAAGTTGGGTCTCTTGAAATAGGAAATTTAAAAATATGTTGAACACATAAATGAGCTATAAAAGGGAGTAGCATGTGTTGGTGTGTGATTGGTCACATCATAGGGAATTTTATATTAGAGATAATATGGGTGACACTTTTTAGTTGGTTTTTATCCCGTGGTTTTGTAATATTGTTTGATGATTTCACGTATTGTATCTCTGATATATTAGGTGCATGAGATAGAGATTAGGTGTAATATTATTATGGATATTGAGTTAAGTTTGGATCTCTCATTGGTCATACTCCTATGAAAATATTTCTTAGCAAGTATATTGTATTATGTTGTAAAACATTTATTAATATATTGGGTCAATTTTAGAAAGTGGGAGTTTTCTCTTGAAATGGTTTTCCCCGTGTAAATTACTATGTTTTGCTATCCATACTATTTATGTTTATTTACGTCAAGTTTTTGTAACTATTATAAAGATTAAAAAAAAATAGCATATCCCTTCTCTCAAGGTTAGTGTAGGAAGTTGTTCTGCCACCTTAATTTCCTTATTGTTGATCTCATTCATTCTCTTTATGTTGAGTACATGATTATTTTCTTAAGATCTTTGTGATGATGTTATGATGTATTTTTTAGTTTTGCACGGATTCATAATATTATAGGTACTTATGAATACTTGGATTCTTAGGCGAGGCTTGGAGTTCTCTTATGTTTAAAGACATGTATAAGATGATTTCTCTTGATGATATTTCATCAAGAAGTTTGAAGATCCTACAACTTGGTTAGACATGATTTCAATATGGACCTATGGTACAGGAGCACCTAAGGTATAGGTAAACCAGAAGGTCAAAGGTTAAAATGTGAAAAATTATGATGAATTTGTTTTAATAAGGTCACTCATGATGTATTTAAGTCACTTTGAGTCCATTGGATTAAAGATGTAAGTCCATTTTTAAAAGATGTCATATTTATCCATTAAGGACCTAGATTGCTCACTATGGTTGAATTTTGTAAATATACCTAGGAAGGGTTAAATATATTGTCAAAATTAATTTAAGGTCCATCTTGATGTATTTGGAAGGTTCATACAAAGGGTTAAGGTCATTTGGTTGAAAAGTGCAAAACTTGTAAAAGTTGCAAATGTTGCACAATTAGTTGTCAAAGTGGAAGTTGTTCGGTTTGAGGGAGTTAGAATAGTTTAACTATCCAAAACACTATAAAATGGTGAGTGATGGTATAATTGGAGAGGGGTGAAAAGTTATAGGTTTATCTCAAGGTTTATTTTGTAACCCTCTAACTGTGAAAATATGGAAAACCTTGAATATACTATGATATTCAATTTTCAATGATGACAGTTTGGAAATAGGGTCAAGTGGGTATGGACATTCCTGCAATTGGATTGTCCACATGCAGATAGAAAGGAGACACCCTAAAGAAAACAAATTTAATGTATGATATTTGAGAAAACAATGAAAATTTTTATAGTTCTATGATTGCAAGTTAACAGTTTCCTGAGGCAGTCACTGTTCTTGTTTTTGTTGTTTTTTTTTCTCATATGTTAATGGATTGAAAATGAAAATTTGGTGATTGGAATATGTGATAGGATTAATTTCATTTCATTTGGTCCCAATTATAGATTCTTCTAAGAAGGATCAAAAGAGTCCAATACATTTTATGAAAATTATTATTAAACCCTCTATCTCATACCTGTTTGCAAAGGTTTATTAATATCCTATGTTTTAACCCATGAAAAATCATGATCTCTTGGAATCTAATAGTATATTCAATAAAATTTAAAATGAAATTAGTTTGGAACTAAATGGTTAAGTAGTCTTTGATATATTTGATGCCCTAGCAACATAAAGCAATAATGTTCTAGGTTTTTGTGGACAGTAAAAATGGGTCTCTGTACGAGGGGTGTATCTCATAATTGCACCATTGGATTTGACTATTTTGTGGATAGGTTTTAAGAAACCTAAGTTTATACATCTCCACCAGAGTGATTTTCTTAAAGTATTATGGTGTGAAAGTTGTGAATAACAAAATGTAGGGTATCAAAAATATCAATGATAGTCATAGTCAGGACAAAGTTCACTTGTTTTAAATTGTTCTTGATCTATGGTACATGAAAATGTATGAGGAATCTTTTTTGATCAACATCCTTTATGAGAGGAAAATATCCTTGATTCATTTTATTATTTTTTTAATGAGGACATTCATGAATAGGACATACACAGTTCCAAGTTTGTGTGATAGATGGTAAAAATCTGTCACACAAACTTGGAACTGTGCCTGTCCTATTCATGAATGTCCTCATTAAAAAAATAATAAAATGAATCAAGGATATTTTCCTCTCATAAAGGATGTTGATCAAAAAATATTCCTCATACATTTTCATGTACCATAGATCAAGAACAATTTAAAACAAGTGAACTCTGTCCTGACTGTGACTATCATTGACATTTTTGATAACCTACATTTTGTTATTCACAACTTTCACACCATAATACTTTAAGAAAATCACTCTGGTGGAGATGTATAAACTTAGGTTTCTTAAAACCTATCCATAAAATAGTCAAATCCAATGGTGCAATTATGAGATACACCCCTCGTACAGAGACCCATTTTTATTGTCCACAAAAACTTAGAAAATTATTGCTTTATGTTGCTAGGGCATAAAATATATCAAAGACTACTTAACCATTTAGTTCCAAACCAATTTCATATTAAATTTTATTGAAGATACTATTAGATTCCAAGAGATCATGATTTTTCATGGGTTAAAACATAGGATATTAATAAACCTTTGCAAACAGGTATGAGATAGAGGGTTTAATAACAATTTTCATAAAATGTATTGGACTCTTTTGATCCTTCTTAGAAGAATATATAATTGGGACCAAATGAAATGAAATTAATCCTATCGCATCTTCCAATCACCAAATTTTCATTTTCAATCCATTAACATATGAGAAAAAAAAAACAACAAAAATGAAAACAGTGACTGCCTCAAGAAACTGTTAACTTGCAATCATAGAACTATAAAAATTTTCATTGTTTTCTCAAATCTCATACGTTACATTTGTTTTCTTTAGGATGTCTCCTTTCTATCTACATGTGGAAAATCCAATTGCAGGAATGTCCATACCCACTTGACCCTATTTCCTAAGTGTCATCATTGAAAATTGAAACCATAGTAACCTATTTCAATATGGAAAACCTTGAATATACTATGATATTCCAATACATTTTATGAAAATTGTTATTAAACCCTCTATCTCATACCTGTTTGCAAAGGTTTTATTAATATCCTATGTTTTAACCGATGAAAAATCATGATCTCTTGGAATCTAATAGTATATTCAATAAAATTTAATATGAAATTGGTTTGGAACTGAATGCTTAAGTAGTCTTTGATATATTTGATGCCCTAGCAACATAAAGCAATAATTTTCTAAGTTTTTGTGGACAGTAAAAATGGGTCTCTGTACGAGGGGTGTATCTCATAATTGCACCATTGGATTTGACTATTTTGTGGATAGGTTTTAAGAAACCTAAGTTTATACATCTCCACCAGAGTGATTTTTTTAAAGTATTCTGGTGTGAAAGTTGTGAATAAAAAAATGTAGTGTATCAAAAATGTCAATGATAGTCATAGTCAGGACAGAGTTCACTTGTTTTAAATTGTTCTTGATCTATGGTACATGAAAATGTATGAGGAATCTTTTTTGATCAACATCCTTTATGAGAGGACAATATCCTTGATTCATTTTATTATTTTTTTAATGAGGACATTCATGAATAGGACAGGCACAATTCCAAGTTTGTGTGACAGAGTTTTACCATTTGTTTATTGAGATAATAGCTATTCCTTGTTTTGGAAGGATTGTAAACATTTTTGACAATATGATAAACCACTTTTGATGCTTATGAAAAGGAGTTTGGGATTGCATGTTCATTTTTTTACAATAGTCAAGTATGAAAGTCACTGTGACAGTAATGTCGGTAGACCTTACTTGATGACATTGGATTTAGAATATGTGAACAGTCCTTGATGTTTGGGTATTGATGTGTGTGTGAGTTTATTTTGAGACAGTAAATGGAAACTATGCATTGATGGACTTTATGAAGAGTTACTAATGATATTTCTTCTGGGAAGCATTGTGAGATCAGAGTGCAGGGACCTTGAAGAAGTAAAGGTGATTTGAATGAGGAGTGTTGGACCTATTTGTTGAACATGTCCATGATGTTCCATGGTGTTGATCATGTGGTATAAACCAACTATTTGATAGTCTTAACAGAGGTTTGAATGTCCCTTTGAAGTTTTGGTTTGATAGGATTGAGGAACCTATCATATATGTTATTGGTTCAGTTAATTTATACTTTAGAGATGTTGTTTTGTCTCTGCTAAGTTGTTCTTATGATGAATTGATGGATGGATCATCAGGATCCTAAGAAGTTGATTGGTGTACCAGGTTTCTCTACATAAAATTGGTATCAGAGCTAGAAGCTCCTAAGAGTGTGAGTGGAAAATCACACCAAGACCTATCCTAAGGAATATGTTTCTTTGATTCTTTTTGATGAAGGTGTGGTTGAAGGTGTTCCTCCACTAGCTACAGGTAGGCAGACATGAAAGTCTGTCAAAGGGCCATAGGGATGGTCCAAGGCCACAGGAGATGTTCCATTGGTTACCAAAAGTCCTGGGGTGAGAGGCAAGGAAGGGACTCTTGGGTGAGGCATAGGTTGTTGGTTAGGTGAAGAAACATTGGAGGGTGGACTTATGTTTGGGATCAACACCATGGATGACATCCATACACACTCCATTGGAAGGAGTCAGAAAAAGCTTGTTTGAGTTGAGGGTAGCAGAGACATCCAAAATGCAAGACAAAGAGATAAAGGCAAATAAATAAAGACAAGAAGAAAATATGAATGAAGAAAAAGTTGAAGATGGTGATTTCAGTCAAAAAAATTGTAGGTTATGGATTCCATGTTTCCAAGAGACTTGGGAAAAATTTCAAGCTCAGGAGTATGGTGCAGGAGCACCTAAGGTATAGGTACACCAGAAGTTCAAAGGTCAAAATGTGAATAATTGTGATGATTTTTTTGTAATAAGGTCTCTCATGATGTATTTAATTCATTTTGAGTCCATTGGATTAAATATGTAAGTCCATTTGTAAAAGATATCTTGTTTGTCCTTTCAGGACCTAGATTGGTCACTATGGTTAAATTTTGTAAATATACCCAAGAAGGGTTAAATATATTGTCAAAATTCATTAAGGTACATCTTGATGTATTTGGAAGGTTCATACAAAGGGTTAAGGTCATTTGGTTGAAAATTGCAAAACTTGTAAAAGGTTGCAAAAGTGCAACTTTGCAAAAGTTGCAAATGTTGCACAATTAGTTGTCAAAGTGGAAGTTGTTCATTCTGAGGGAGTTAGAAATTTTTTTAACTATCCAAAACACTAGAGAATGGTGAGTGATGGTCGAATTGGAGAGGGGTGAAAATTTAGATTTTTATCTCAAGGTTTATTTTGTAACCCTCTAACTGTCATTTTTGCAGATCATGATGATAGTTAGGAAATAGGGTCAAGTGGGTATGGACATTCCTGAAATTGGATTGTCTACGTGTAGAGAGGAAGGAGAAACCATAAAGAAAAAAAATTTAATGTATTATATTTGAGAAAACAATGAAAATTTATGTAGTTCTATGATTGCAATTTAATAGTTTCCTGAGGGAGACACAATTTTCCTTTTTTTTTGTCATATGTTAATGGATTGAAAATGAAAAGTTGATGATTGGAAGATGTGATAAAATGAATTAAATTTTGTTTGGTCCCAATTAGAGATTCTTCCATGAAGAATCAAAGAGATCAAATATATTTTATGAAAATTGTTATTAAACCCTCTATCTCAGACCTATTTGCAAAGGTTTATTAATATCCTATGTTATAACTGATGAAAAATCATGATCTCTTGGAATATAATAGTATATTCAATACACTTTAATATGAAATTGGTTTGGAACTGAATGATTAAGTATATATTTGATTCCCTAGCAACATAAAGCAATAATTTTCTGAGTTTTTATGGACGATAAAAATTGGGTCTCTGTACAGGAGGTGTATCTCACAATTGCACTGTTGGATTTGACTAATTTTTTGACATGTTTTATGAAAACCTAATTTTCTACATCTCCACTAGAGTGATTTTATTAATTTTTTGTGGTGTGAAAGTTATGAATAACATAATTTAGGGTATCAAAAATGTCAATGACAGTCACAGTTAGGACAAAGTTTTCTTGTTTGAAATTGTTCTTGGTCTAAGGTACATGGAAATGTGTGATGAATCTTTGTTGATCAACATCCTTTATGAGAGGACAATATCCTTGATTCATGTTATTGTTTTGTTAATGATGAAAAACATGAATAGGAAAGGGACAGTTCCAATTTTGTGTGACAGGAAGAGTTATACCATTTATTTATTGAGATAATAGTTATTCCTTGCTTTGGAAGGATTGTTAACATTTGTTAACAATATGATAAACCACTCTTGATGCTTATGACAAAGAGTTTGGGATTTTAAGTTCACTGTTTTACTATAGTCCAGTATAATAATCACTGTGACAGTAATGTTGGTAGATCTTACTTGTAATGTCCCCTTTCTAGCTTATCACTTTATGATGTATCATTAGCCCATTTTGTCTTGGTCCCATGGGCTAACCAGGACTTTGTAGGGATCAAAGAGGGTTTTTCCCTAGGCAATTTCACTTACAAACCAATCGGGGGTGTTTTGACAGGTTTTCCAGATGCTTACTATTTTAGTATGTCAGCAGAGGGCTCAGTTGTGACTTTTCAATATTGGACTAGGAGCATTTCCTCAAGCTCTTTCCAATGAGCTATCATACATGAAATTCTGAGTTCATGTGCTATTATATTTTAATGCCTGAAGTTTTATTTGATAAAGTTGTTGGAAATAATGGGAAGTATGTACTGAGAGGGGAGGGGTGAATCAGTACCTCTAAACCTTTTATCTCTTTTAACCTTTATCCATTTATTAATCCATTGCATTACCAACCATCTATTCTATCCTATCTTTGTGTAAGTTATATTAAGTCATAAACTTAACAAACATGTAAACATCCATAGAAGCATTCATGAAATGTAATGACACATAAAACAAGATATGGTACTGTAGAAAACCCCTGTTAGAAGGTAAAAACTGCAATGGCGATTGCACCCACAAAAACTTCACTATGTGCAAATTGGAAGGGGTTGGTTAAGGCTTACAATTTTGATCACTTCTGATGATCTACCCAATTAGGAGTATTATGTGGATACTAGTTAAGGTCTATTCTATTAGAATCTTTAGCAACACTATTTTGTGTGCACTCGATTAAGAGATTTACAAAGGATTGTTAAATCCACCTTTCTTGAAAGGATTTCTTCTATTTTCTACACTTGTCAGAATGTAGACAAAAATACTCATTGACCTTAGTGTGTACACTCTTTAATTACTGATTACAGATCCATTCAAACCACATGTACAAAGTATCACCTAATGTGATTGATTAATACCTCTATTGCTCGGTAGCCTTGATTCTTGGTTCTTGATAACCAAATTCATCTTTTTCTGTTTTGCTTCTTGAAACTCTCATTCTGATCCATAGATGTGCTCCTTGGCTACTATCATCCTTACATCCATGTTGAAATGAATAATTACACATCTATTTATACAATAGATTGACCTAATTCAGTTTCATGTATTACAAAGATAACTCTATGATTGAAGGTTTACAACTTGACCTTGATCTCCTAGTTAGCATGTTTTTAATCTTTTAGACTAATTAAAACAATTAAAATTATCTTTCTTGTCCCTCAAGAAATGGTTTTAAATCAAATCTAAACTCTAAATATAAAACATAATTTTTTTATCTGACATGGAAGTCAGATCCACTTTTCTCAGGATATAACTGACTTTCGATGTCTGATGCTCGGTTTTCTCTGAAAGTATTTTGGTGTTCCTTTATTGAGCTATTTATCAGGTTCCCTTGCTATGTCAGGTTCCTCTCTTTCCTTCTCTTTCAGTTTATAGTGCAACCTACTTGTCAGGTTCCTCTGTATCATCTGCGATTTTCACTTTCAGTTTAAACTGAAATCTATATTTTGGTGTAGTGTAACTGACAGTTCAAACAACTATTTTCTCTTTGTATAATAATGGAAAAAATTATGTCATCAATCTCCCCCTTTTACATTAGTATCAAAAACTGATATGTGCAAAATACTAAAGTGTTTAGTATGTACACCATGTGTTTACCTTAGTCATTTAATGACTCCCCCTATGTATATGCCAGTATAGTATAAGTATATACATGTATACTTGCCTTAATACTATATTCCCTTTTCACCTTATCTTCATATCATTCTCCCTTTTGTATTATACATCATTTTCCCCTTTTTACTATATGTTCTATACATATAATTTTCCCCCTTTTTTGATAGTAAGGGAAAAGGTGTATACTTACAACTTATAAAAAATATGGGAATGAGAAGTCTTCATATCCTCCATCATTTTCTCCCATTTCTCCTTCAGATGCTCAAGAGCCATGTGCTCTAGTGTAATCTTGGCATGCATATCATAGATGTTGTCTGCTATAGACATCTCAGGCATGACAATTAAATTTCTTTCCGAAGTAATGTGTTGTTGTAGAAGTGTGAGGTTTGGTAAGAGTTGAGCCTATATCTTGATAACCTCTTCTCTAAACTGTGATTCTACTTCCCAAATTTCTTGTCTTAACCTTTTGATTTCCATTATCTTGTCATAATGCAATTTGATTGCATTTTCATCTGTGGTTAGACTTTTAGCACTTGCATTTAGTTCTTAATTGATCTTTGCAATCTTATCACTATTATCCTTAGTGAATTTTTCTAAAGTGCATAGCTTTTAAATTAAGGAAATAGTTTCAGTAATGATTGAATCTAATTCATTTGTTAGTTATAAAATCTTTACCTTATTTTTTGCCACTTCTTGGCTAATCTTTTCTGTCAATTTGTATTTGAAATTTTGTTATGCTCGTTCTTCAATAGCCTTTTCTGCATCCACATTTTGAGTTGTGATTTCTTCAGTGAGAATGGTAATTTGATCCAGAATGGGGGCATTGTGATCAACATTAATGTCAGGAACTATTTGGATTAAGATGTCTCTTGTGGTTTCTAGCACTAGAGAATCTTTGTGTTCTTCTCTAAGCTTTTCCTGCATTGATTTCCTTTGACATATCTCTCCATATTCTATAAGAGATTCATATTCCAATGTGGTTGGATCACACTTTGGTATTTTAATGATTTCATCAAGTGTGACCTCCAACTTACTCTTCTTGGTTTTCTTCTTCTTCTTTTGTGATGCACCTATATGAAAAACCATAGCAAGTTTTTCTACATGGTCCAATGTGCTGGAGGATTGTTTTGGTGGTGTTGTACCTTTTACCTGATTCTCATGGTTTTCCTTTTGATTGTGTGTAGACATCTCCTCATCAATTTTTGGTGTAACTGCAGCATATCCTTCAGTTTTCTTAGGAGTGGTATCAACTGGCTTATCTTGTTCACCTTTCTCCTTTTGCACTTCATCTGTATCTTTTATTTGTGCATCCTTTTTGGTGTGATCTCCATATTTTTGTGTGTGATCTACATTTGTAACATTTATATCTCCACTGATGACTACCTGTTCATCGGTTGTATCTTTCTTCTCATCATTACCCTTATCTTCATGTATGCTTGCATCTTTGTTAGGTGACTTCTCCTTCTCTGAGATAATATTGATAGCTTGTATCAATAGTGGTATCTGTCCTAGTGTGTCTACCTATGTAGAATTGTTTGTAGTGTCCTATTCATTGGTTTGGTCTTGTACAACAATGACATCTTCATCTTTCTATATCTCATCTACAAGATCTTCTCTGGTAACACCAATGATTGTATTATCTAGCCATGTCTCATCTGTAATTTCCATATCCTTGTTTTCTTTTGTGTTTAATGATTCTTCATTAACATCCTCATCAGTAATAAGAATATGTTCGAAGATCTATTTAGCCTGATCATCTTTGTTCTGTTGCTTGTCGGTAAGAGTTATTTGTGGCTTAGGACTTGTATCCTTTTTAGGTATATCAAGTATCTTTCTCCATTCAGCCTCACTCTTCCTGTCTAGCTCAAGTAGATGTCCTTGAATAACTTGGTAGGCTCTTAACTTTGGTGAGAACCTTTTGGAGTGTTTCTTCATCATTTCTTCAATCTCCTCCATTTTAGATTCGGGAGGCATGATAGAAACTAGGGCTCTTTCCCTAATCTATTTCTTAGAATGTAATGCAAATGTCCATCGTGCCGATAATCTATTCAAAATTTATTTTGGCATGTTATTTTCCAATTGTATTGGAACATATTTAAATGCACACATCATTGTGATAATTGCCTCTTATATTTTATTTTGATCCTCAGGATCCAATGTTTGCCATTTCTTAATCTTGTGATCATTTGTTGCACCCGATTTGATAATAGAAGCACATACCTCATCAATTGTAGAAGTTATTGTGTTCTTGACTACTTATACATATTGTTCATCCTTTTTAGTGTCCTCAATTTCTTCCCTTGTTCTAAGGAACTTTCTTATTTTTGTTGGCCCCTTTTTCCCTATTTGTGGCTTTATTTTGTAGGTCCTTACTTGACCTTTCTTGATCGGTGAAGGAATAGCATCCTTTGTTGTCTGACTCCTAGTCCTAGTTGCAACAGTAGTCCTTGGTTTCTGTGCTGGTGGAGGAGGTGGTGTATCAGAATTTGTGGACTTTGAGTCACTTTCATTCTCAGCTTTAGTGATGGGTGACTGATCCTAGGTTTCTTTTATCTGTTATGTTTCCTCTTCATTCACCAACATTTTTTCCTTCAAATTCTTGACCATTTTATCTTTCTTTCTTTCAATATTTTTCACAACTAAGCCATTTTTTATCCTTTCCTTGGCTTCCTCATAAGTTCCAAACTTAGGTTATGATTTATCTAATGGTTCATTCATTAATGCCTCAATAGCATTTGAGGCTTGATCTATTTTCACCTCATAGTCAAGTGGTGTCAGCCATGTTGTCCTCAGTACAGCTGGCTTGATGTAGGTGTAGTTAGTGTCCACCATAAAACACATTTCAGTCTTGTATTTTTCTACTAACTTCTCTGGAATTCTCATTCTTTTCTGCATTCTTTCTTTGAATCCGGCAAAATATTCTTCCATGACTAATTCAAAATTGTCTCCTAGTGATTTGATGAATTCACTAATCTGTGTGGTCACTGGTTTGGTAGTGTCCCATTTGACATTTCCTATGGATGGGAAGGATTCTTGAAAATAGAAAAAATATACACATGGTGAGTGAACCAAACTTACATGGGTTGGACTTTGCAGTCCTTATTGTCTTCATGTTCTCGTCCAATTGTCTTAGCAGAAGTTTTGACAGATCTAACTGTAGTCCCTTCTTGACAATTTTGTATGTTGTATCCACTGCTCCAGATGATATACTATTCATCCTACTAGCCTAAAATAACTTGTGTCCTAAGAAACATGATCCAAATTTCATTTCATCATCTTTGATGGTGGATACCTTTAATCCCCTTCCATCCCATGCTACTCATGTATTCTTTTCAATGTCAGCTTTAGGAGGGTTCTTTAGAGCCTTTACTTTATTGGTTATGGGATAACCAGTAATAGCATGTATAACATCCTTGGTTATCGGTTTTGGCTCATCCAACCATATCTTTTGGTCATGTATCTTGCTTAGTACTAACCAAATCCATTCATTTTTGAATTCCTTCAGAAATAGTAGGGCATGTGTGAGCCCTTTTACTTCAATGTATTTATGCTCTTCTTTTATTGTTCCATCATCATTGAAAATATTCTTGAAAACTTTCTCAACTTCCAGGTTGTTAGAATAGTCCCAAATGATAATTGAGAGGGCGGGGCGGGGTGGGGGGGGGTGAATCAGTTATCAACTAATTTAATTTTTTTCTCTTATTAACTCCAGAATACAATAAAGTAAATGCACATTCAGATAACACAATAGACAAAACCACAATTTGGTTACGGGGAAACCAAATGGTAAAAATCTCGGTGGGAATTAACACCCACAATGAACTATACTTGTTTATGATAATCCCTATTAGAAGATCTTGCAACCCTGTTAGGAGTTGTTATTTACAATGCAATAAGTATAGTGACCTGGTTAAGGGTCTGACCCTATTAGGAGTCTTTTACAAATAACCCAGTTAAGGGTGAGGTCTCACAGTCCAAAAGTTCATTGCTTTAATGGTGAAGGCTACAACCTTCTGTAGAAAAGATATGCACTATATCTGATGATGAACTGTAGAGTAGACCTACTATCTTGATCAGTTCCAGTGTATTGTAATCTTTCACTTCTTCTTCACATGGATTCTTGATGAATGAAACTCAACTGATATTCTGCTCTGTACTTTTCCTGTATCTTTTCTTATCATTCACACTTAGCATTCCACAAATGACTTGCTATAAGTATCTTCCTCAAAGTATAAGATCAAGGGACCTATTAGACAACTCTTCATAACATCCTTGTCAACTTTACTAATCACACAAGCATAATTACAACCACACAATATAAATTGAATAGACGTGATGCTTCACTAAGTCAGCCTCGCCAAATTAACTCTAACTTTGCAATCTTGTTGAAGCATGTTTGGCACCTTTAGATAACTATCATCAACTCATAACTTAACTTGAATATACACACACATATCTCGAAGATAGGTGCAACTCAAGAACCAATGCAATATGCCAGCTCTGTATAGACAAACTCCAGAAACTATAACTGCCATATAACATAATTACACAACACAACTGAAACTTCTTATCTAAGTCTGTGTGTATGAACAAAACATCAACAACATGTCTACCAAAAGAATATAATCACACAAGGCTTGATATCATCATTCTAATAAGTACATACAGAACACTAATGTATATTATATGTTGTCATCAATGACAAACATACAATCAACTAGCTGCCAGAAGTAAATCTCCAACACAAGTCTCCTATTTCTGCAATCTTGCAGTGTATATAAGCTCACACATCTTCAACAAGCAAAACCCTAGTGGGTATACTGGAGAATGTACCAGCATTTTCGGGTTGTGAATCAACCTTGGGACATATCTTGTAATGAGGTTCTTCATAGGTGGTATTCTTGGTTAGATTGACCTTATACTTCTTATCATTCTTGATCTTGGAGGTTCTTGAAGTTGATGCCTTCGATTTGAAAATTAGGGCTTTTCCTCGTAAGTAAAAATAGAGTTCTTGGTGATTGTTGTTACTTACTTCAACCTTTTGTCACTGCTAGGAATCCTTTTGAGTGCTATGAATCAGGTTGGAGTCACTCTATAATTTGGTTGCTTCGTGCTCTGGTTTCGCTCTTCTTCTTTGCTCAATTTGTTGTGTGAATAATGAAATCCTTCTGTTGTCTATTTATAGACTTTTCCCTAAGTCATGTCATAAATGCTCAACCACTTCTCAGTGTGTGAAGAAGGAGTCATCCGATGATACACAAATAACATTCTCGGTGAGAAAGTGATTCTTCAGGGCAGCTATCAAATTTTTATATTCACCGATGGATTTTAGTGTATGGCAAAGACAACATGTCAACTTTCATGATTATTGATGGATCTCAGTTTACACTAGCAACTTAGATTTTATATGTTAACCAATGATACTCGATAAGTATAGACAACTTAGCTTTGTATTCACACCAATGATATTTGGTAAGCATTAACTAATGAGATTGAATTCATAGAATTTGTAACAAGTAATACCATAGTGCATCTTTAATCATGTTGATTTGGTATTTTGACTATATATAATGGAACTGATGCAAAATATAACTTGGTTTAATGTAGTTCCATACTTACTTCTTCTGCTTAGGTGGGGGTGGTGATGTCACTAGATCCATTGGATAAGGTGTCACCATTTACATTTCTTGGTCCAGCTTCATTAGTATTTGTAGCTTTCCTCCACATTTTGTTTCTCATCTTCCTGATGTATTCAATGGTGTTTCCATTTTCAAAGGTGCTTGTCTCTGTCATTCGGTCTCTGCAGTCTTTCTTTAGATGACCAACTTTATGATAGTTTAGACATGTCATTCTGTGGTTAGTCCAACTCCTAGAATTTCTTTTCCATTGTCTCATGCAGTTTGCAACTATGTGACCAAATCTTCCACATGTTGTGCAATTTGCCCATGTATTTTAATCCCAAACATATTGGTTACCGACTCTTTCGATTGATAGGTAGTTTCATTTTCTTTAGGATTCCATGCTTGCCTTTCCTTCTTCTAGCATTCAAGAAATGTGTGTCCATGCATTTTTCAAGTAGGATAGTATTTTTACATGTAGGTTTCCTTCTTTGGTTGTTTCACCTTAGATTTACATTCATATGCTTTATGTCCTTTCTTGTTACATTTATAACAAATTCCTATGAATGAAGGTGTGGATTTAGGAATACCTTTCATTTTTCTCCTTCAAACATTTGATGTGTGGCCAGGCCTTCCACAGTGATTGCATGTCAGCTTTCTTGGTCTTGGATTTGTATAGACATTCTTTGGATCATCTTGGTTTAGTGATTCTCCATTTTCGGTAAAGCCTAGTCCGGTATTGTTGTTGACTCTTCTTTGTCTATCTAGAAAGTTATCCATCTTTTTGGTGCTTTCTTCACCCCTCTTAATCATGTCATTATGTTGTTTCTGAATTCTCACTTCATGTTTTAGCTTTTCATTTTCTTCTCTTAGCTCACCGATAGCTTCTATTCTTTCAATGAATTATGTATTCATCCTATTTTCCTCTTGAGTCATAAGAATAATCTAATTTGTGATTTCATGGTGATGTTCTGTAAGTCTTTGTATTTCTAACTCTTTCTCTTGTATCTTTTCAGTAATCTTCCTCCTATCATCAATAGCTAGTGTTCTTTCGTGCTCAACTTTTCTAGCATTGTTCATGACATCAATCATTCTTACCATCTGTGTCTCCTGAACAATTTTAAGAGATTTCACTTGTCCAGCCAGATGTTGATTGATTTCGTTCAGACTTGTGATACTTTCTTATGAAGTGTCTAATTCTTTGCTTGTTCTAGATCCTGAAGATTCAAATAGATCAGGTATCTCCTCTTCTTGATAGTCTGTTTCATTACAGCGAGATGCCACAATCTTTCTTTCATCTAGCAGTTGTCTCATCTTGATTCTAGCTCCTTTATACTACTCATAGAAGATCTCAATTTCTAGCTTCTGATTCTCAATACTCTTATCAATCTTGTACTTCTCCATTGTATGATATTTTCTCTTGAGTCTTTAAAATTTTCCAATTAAGAGATCTATCTCTGATACCAATTTTTTTAAATAGTGGGAAGTATGTACTTAGAGGGGAGGGGTGAGTCAGTACCTCTAAAACTTTTATCTTTTAACCTTTATCCATTTAGTAATCCATTGTATTACCAACCATCTGTTATATCCTATATTTGTGTAAGTTATATTAATTCATAAACTTAACAAACATGTAAACATCCATAGAAGCATTCATGAAATGTAATGACACATAACACAAGATATGGTAATGTTAGAAGGTAAAAAATCTGGTGGGGATGACACCCACAAAAACTTCACTATGTGCAGATTGGAAGGGGCCGGTTAAGGCTTACAATTTTGATCACTTTTGATGATCTACCCTGTTAAGAGTATTATGTGGAGACTGGTTAAGGTCTACTCTGTTAAGAGCTTTAGCAACACTATTTTGTGTGCACTCGGTTAAGGGATTTACAAAGGATTGTTAAATCTACCTTTCTTGAAAGGATTTCTTCTATTTGCTACACTTGTCAGAATGTAGACAAAAATACTCATTGACCTGAGTGTATGCAATCTTTAATTGTTGATTACATATCCATTCAAATCACATGTACAAATTATCGCCTAATGTGATTGATTAATACCTCTGTTGGTCGGTAGCCTTGATTATTGGTTCTTGATAACCAAATTCATATTTTGTTGTTTTTCTTCTTGAAACTTTCAGTCTAATCCATAGATGTTCTCCTTGGATAATATCATCCTTAGATCCATGTTGAAATGAATAATTACACATCAATTTATACAATAGATTGACCTAATTTAGTTTCACGTATTACAAAGATAACTCTATGATCGAAGGTTTACAACTTGACCTTGATCTCCTAGTTAGCATGTTTTTAATCAATTAGACTGATTAAAACAATTACAATTATCTTTCTTGTCCCTCAATAAATGGTTTTAAATCAAATATAAACTCTAAATATAAAACATAACTATTTTATCTGATATGGAAGTCAGATCCTCTTTTCTCAGGATATAACTGAATTTCGGTGTCTGATGTTCGGTTTTCTCTAAAAGTCTTTCGGTGTTCCTTTGTTCAATTGTCTGTTGGGTTCCCTTGCTCTGTCGGGTTCCTCTCTTTCCCGCTCTATCAATTTATAGTGCAACCTTCTTGTTGGGTTCCTTTGTATCATCTTTGGGTTGCACTTTCAGTTTAAACTAAAATTTGTCTTTTGGTGTAGTTTAACTGATGGTTCAAACAACTGTTTTCTCTTTGCATACTAATGGCAAAACTTATGTCATCAAAAGTGACTATAGTAATAAAGGACATTATAACATAAAAGTCACTTTATTATTCAAAGGGGTATTTTATTCACTTAAGTGGGAAAGGATATTAAAAAAAAAGATAAATCATGTACATGGCATGAAAATATCAAGGAAAAAAGCAATCACATTAAAATAGGGGCCGAAAAAGCAGTCACGATAAAATAGGGGAGAAAAAAGCAAAAATCCCAAAATTATAGGAAAGAGAAAAAAAGTGATTTTCATTATCCCACATTGTCAAGGCAAGCGATGGAACTCTTAGAAAGTGTTATAAAAGAGATATAAGAGCTCTCTTTTGGAGAGGCTGGATATGAATCAAAATAGAGGTGTTATGGTTTTGAGTTGCATTTTTCAGGGCTTTGAGGATGTTTACCATCAATGCTGACATATTTCTCACTGTTGGGATATACAACTAGGAAGATCTAAATTCTACATTGTTATTTGAAGGATTAAACATTCAAGTTTCTTGGCAGCCAAACTAGTAAGAAATCTGGGACGAAATTGTTGATATTGTTGGAGTAATTTGTAGTTGTATATTGTGTGAATCATTGCTTGGGTTAAGTGTTGATTAACATTGGGTCTGTGATCCAAACTGGAGACTGTTCTTGGTATTCTTAATAATTTCTTGAGTGTTGGGTGTGAGGGTTTTGATGTTTCTGGGCAATCCATAGAGCCATTCTTGTTGTAAATGACTAGCTACAAGCAGTCGTCAACCTCAGGGTGAAACAAAGATTTAACTTAGTGGCCAAGGAGTTTCTTATTTGGGCATCATATGTTTTTGGTAATCTGGAGCTGCATGTAAGAAGATATCTTATCAGCAGTGTATAAACCTTATGGAGAATTAACCTTATGGAGAATTAAACTAAAATAATAACTAGTTCTGCGATTTTATACTCTTGTAATTGCATTTATTCTATGATGATCTAAATGTAATTGGTTTTGGGGAAAAATTGGTTTACACTATTTTATTACTGAGGTATACATTATTATGTGTTACTTTTTATTTGTTGTGAGTTTGAAGGACATTGAACACAAGCACTCTAACATCACAAACATTTAAACTTATCAAGTTCACAGCTGAGAGATTGCGTGCAAACTGTTTGTTAAAATTCCCGTGTCAAAAGAGTTGAAATTTATCAGAATAGGGCAGCCTATTACAGTGGTATCAAAGCAACAAAATCCTTCATCCTATGGAAGATATATTTTTAAAAAATTTGTAGAATATAGAAATGCAAGAAAATGAATACTTGAGAATGTTACAGGGGACTGAGCCTTATAATTTCTGAAACACAAGAGCTAGGAAAAACATGAATCAAAATAGCCAAGAGGAACAAGTTGAATCATCAATACAAGTTGATATTGAGGATAGCCATTTTGAGTCCGAAGAAGAGATTATCTTTGAAGAAAAAGTTGATAACATGGGTGCAAAGATTAGGGCGAGGAAATGTTTAGACAGTTAATGGATATCTTAGCATGGGGATAGTGAATGGAAGATCAGAGGGCCCAAGAACAAAATCAGTGTATGGAAATGATGTTGCAGTTAATGGAAAGACAAATGGGAGTTAAATTGAATATGAATGCAAGTGGTAATAATGATGGAAATAATCACAGGAATAACATTGGGAATAATGAGGGTAATCAGGTTGACCAAAATGAACAAAATGGAAAAAATAGCGTTGCACAGGTAGCTAATAACTTTAACTAAGTACCTAGACCAGCAAGGACCACATGTTCTAGACCCATTGTTCCAAAATTCCCACCTAGAGTTCTGGTTCAGCAAGGGAAAGAACCATAGATTACTAATTTATAGGTGCAATTTAGAAGAGATTAGGAAGCTGGGGGAGAGGAATTTATGACATCTATCACTCTCTAAGAATACATGGATGTGAGGCTCAAGCACATGCCTAGAACGGGTAATAGAGGACAACACATAGACTTGCAAAAGAAAGTTAGTAAACTCTCTTTGCCTTATTTTGATGGGTCTGGAAAAACTACCATGAGAGATTGGGTTCAAAAGGTGGACATGTATTTTTAGTTGAATCCTATGCCGGAGGAAGAAGCCTAAAAATTTGCAGCATTACACTTAGATGGCTTAGCACATGAATGGTGACACCATGGCATGATCACAATGGGCCACAATCAGGTTACATCTTAAATTGATTTCATGAAGATGTTAATTGAAATATTTGACACTAAGGACCCTGAACTAAATTTTAAAGAATTGGCATAGCTGAAACAGTGGGGTATAGTGGATACATTTATTGTTGAATTTCATAGGCTATCATTTTTAGTCACAGATATATCACCTAGGAAGTTGATGTTATTCATGGATGATCTTACAGAACCTTTGTGAGGGTGGATTAAGGGACTTAATCCTGCTACTTTATAGGAGGCCTTTAAGAAGGTGAATGAAATGAAGCCTTCCATGTTTAGAGACAAATTTTATCCTAAGGGTTCTACCTCCAAAAAAGACAAGGACAAGAAGAATTTTCAGAAATAAAAACCTCCAAAAACATAAACAAAAAGGTTGGACAGTGATCAACTTAATGAATTAAGAAGGAGAAATTTTTTTTTCCATTGTAGGGAACCTTGTGATTTATCACATAAATGCCCCTTAAAGGAAAAGGCAACCCAAATTGAATACTTTTAAACAGAGGAATCAATTTCTGAGGGTGAGGAAACACAATCTGATTTAGAGGACAAAAAGGAATAAAAACTTTAGGAGATTATTCAAGTGGGAGATGATTCAGGTGATGGGAAGACCATATCCAAGATTTCAGGTGATGACCAAGCTATTACTTTCAGGATCAAAAGTGTTATTCGGGGGTAGTGATTGATCAAATTGGCAAATACATGAGCCACACATAACTTTATATTAGAAAGGTTGGTTAAGAGGACAGGGCTTCAGACGAAGGGACGTGATGGTTTTAGAGTAAGAGTGGTGAACAACCATAAATTACATAGCTATCATGTAATTAATTACATGCATTTATGGATGGGATATTATGAGATGACAAGGAGGTTCTATGTGGTTGAACATCAGGATTACGATTGCATTTTGGGCATGACTTGAATGAAGTCATTACATGAATTCACCTTCAACCTTGATAGGATGGATCTGAAATTTGAGCATCAAGGCAGGAAGGTGTTGATTAGAGAACTTATAGATGCAAGGCTCAAGGTGGTATCACTTAGGTGTATGGATAGATTGATACATCATGATTAGGTTTAGTGGGCAGTGAGTCTTGTGTTGTTACCAGAGGATAGCACACAACAGAAGCATGATTGTCCCCTGCAGATACAGGAACTTTTAGACAAACACTCTAAAGTGTTTGAGGATTTACCACCTGGTAAGCCACCGAATAGGGGCATGAAGCATGTCATAGAGCTTGAAAAGGGGGAAAATTATATCATCATCACACCTTATAGGCACCCAAAAAGGTAGAAGGATGAAATTGAGAAGGCTATCAAGGAGCTTTATCAGGCCTAGTAAGAGCCCATTTGCTTTAGCTGTTGTTTTGGTCAAAAAGAAGGATGGGACATTTTGAATATGTATAGACTAGAGGGATCTTAATAAGAGAACTATAAAAAAATAGGCACCCTATTCCCAGATTTGATTAGCTGATTGATGAGCTTCATGGGGAAAGCTATTTTTTTAAAATTAATTTGAGATCCCGTTACCATCAGATTTGGGTTAGGGATGATGACATTGAGAAGATTGCCTTCTGATGTCACTTTGGGAACTTTGATTTATTATTCATGCCTTTTGGTTTAACTAGTGCACCCATGACTTTCCAGTCTTGTATGAACATGGTATCTAGGGATCAGTTGAGGAGGTTCATGTTGATCTTCTTTGATGATATTCTTATTTATAGTAGGACTTGGGAGGAGCACTTGCAAAACCTTGACATTGTATTGGGAATATTGGAGAGGGAGTTGTTGTATGCAAAAATGTCAAAGTACAAGTTTGGGATGAAAAAGTTACTTTATCTTGGGTACATTATTAGTGCTGAGGGCATTCGTGTGGATCCTAAGAAGATCCACGCTATCATGGATTGGTCTCCACCCAGGAATCTTTCACATCACCAGGGATTCATGAGTTTATGTGGTTTCTACCTCTATTTTGTGAAGGGATACTCATAATCGGTGACCCCTCTTAAAGATTTGACTTGTAAGGATGCCTTCGAGCAGACTGATAGGTCACAGTAGTATTTTGACAGGTTCAAATAGTTGATGAGTTCATTCCCTGTATTATCCACTCTAGATTTTATGAGACCCTTCAAGTTACATTATGGTGTGTCAAGAGATGGATTTGGGGTAGCATTGATGCAGGATAGGCACCCAATTGTATATGAGAGCATAACATTAAGGGGTGTTGAGCAAAGTTACAACATTTATGATAAGGAAATGTTATCAATCATGCATGCATTGGCTAAGTTCAAACAATGCTTAGTGGGTAGAAATTTTACACTCAAAACATATCATAACAGTTTGAAGCATTTCCTTGGGCAACGAGAGTTGAATGATAAGTAGAAAAGATGGGTCAGCAAACTATAGGCATACGAATTTGATATAGTCTTTGTTAAGGGGAAGAAAAACATAGTTACTAATGCATTATCTTGGAGACCACATTTATGTGCTATTAGATCATTAATAGATGATTGGAGAGAGATGATTATAGCTGAGTATGCTAAAGATGATTGGGATATAGGTATTAGAGAGGGCACAGTGCAGGATGAGGAGTACACAGTAGCTAATGATTTGATTATGCACAAAAATAGGATATGGTTGGTACCCGATTCTACTATGGAGTAGAGGATTCTTAAAGCCTTCTATGATTCACCCATGATAAGACATTAGGGTTACTTTAAGACTTATAGATAGGTGAGAGAGCGCTTTTCTTGGAAAGGGCTCAAGACAGGTGATTTGCAACATGTGGGGGAATGCACAGTATGCCAGAAGAACAAACATGAGCATTATTTTCCAGGTGGTTTATTGTAGTCATTGACCATACCTACGAGGAAATGGGACACCATATCCATGGATATTATTATGGGTCTTCCCAAGGCCTAAGGTAGGGACTATATATATGGTAATGGATAGGTTGATGAAGTTTTTCCATTTCTAAGTCATTCCTTCTACTTACACAACTGTTCAGGTGGTTGATTTACTTTTTAGGGAGATATTTAGGTTACACAGGTTACCATGTACCATTGTTAGTGACAGTGAAAACATGTTTATGAGCCTCTTTTGGTAGGAGATTTTCATACTCTGTAGGATGGAACTTACACCAAGTACTAGTTATCATCCATAGACTGATCATGGTCAAACATAGATAGTAAATAAGTGGCTTGAGGGGTATCTATGGAATTATTTAGTAGGAAAAAAAAAGGCATGGGTAAGATGGTAATTCCTTGGTGAGTACTGTTACAACACAATATTCCACATGTCTATTTAGATGACACCTTTCATGGCACTGTATGAATATGATGCACCGAGTTATAGGGACTTGATTTTTATTGACAGCAGGGTGCCTAGGGCCTGGGACTTGTTGCAGAACATTAGAACATCATGAGATCTCTGAAGGAGAATATACACAAAGCTCAAAACCAACAAAATAAATATGCATATCAATGTAGAACTTAGTAGGCCTTTGAGGTTGGGGAAATCAACTACTTTGTGTTACATCTGTATAGGCAGTCCTCTCTCAAGAGGAGAAGAGATGAGAAATTGAAGCCACATTATTATGGACCCTTCAGGGTGAGCAGGAGAGTTGGGGAGATAGATTACTAACTAGACCTGCCTACGAAAAACAAGGTACATAATGTTTTCCATGTGTCATGCCTCAAGAATGCATTGGGACACAATGTGACTCCAGCAAGAAGTTTATTTTAGTGCTCGAGGAGATCTTGGATAACAAGGAGCACATGTTGTAGAGGAGGACTATCAGAGAATACCTGGTGTGGTGGAAGAATATGTTGAGTGAGGATTCTATGTGGGTGAGTAAGGACATCTTGCAGCATCTAGAGTTGAGGTTTCTTGAGGAAAAGAAATTTCAAGGGGAGAAGACTGTAATGTCCCCTTTCTATCTTATCACTTTACGACATGTCATTATCCCATTTTGTCTTGATCCCATGGGCTAACCAGAACTTTGCAGGGATTAGAGAGGGTATTTCCTAGGCAATTTCAGTTGCAGGCCAATCGGGGGTATTTTGGCAGGGTTTACAAATCCTTACTATTTTTAGTAAGCCAACAGAGGGCTTAGTTGTGACTTTTCAATTTTGGACTAGGAGTGTTTTGTCGAGCTCTTTCCAATGAGCTATCATGAATGAAATTATGAGTTCATTTTCTATTTTATTTTAATGTCAGAAGTTTTATTTGATGAACTGACTGTAGTAATAAAGTACATTATAATATAAAAGTAACTTTATTATTCAAAGGGGTATTGTATTCACTTAAGTGGGAAATGATATTTTAAAAAAAAAGGATAAATCATGTACATGGAATGGAAATATCAAGGAAAAAAGAAATCACGTTAAAATAGGGGCCAAAAAAGCTGCTGCGATAAAATAGGGGCGAAAAAGCAAAAATTCTAAAATTATAGGAAAGAGCAAAAAAGTGATTTTCATTATCCCACATTGTCAAGGCAAGTGATGGAACTCTTAGAAAGTTTTATAAAAGATATATAAGAGATCTCTTTTGGGGAGGATGGATATGAATCAGAATAGAGGTGTTATGGTTTGGAGTTGCATTTTGTAGGGCTTTGCAGACATTTACCTTCAATGCTAACATATTTCTCACTGTTGGGATACACAGCTAGGAAGATCTAAATGCTACATTGATATTTGAAGGATTAAACATTAAAGTTTCTTGGAAGATGAACTGGTAAGAAATTTGGGATGAAATATTTGATATTGTTGGAGTAATCTGTAGTTGCATATTGTGTGAATCATTGCTTGGGTTGAGTGTTGATTAACATTGGGTCTGAGAACCAAACTGGGGACTATTGTTGGTATTTGTATAAACTTTTGGAGTGTTGGGCATGAGGGTTTTGATGTTTCTTGGCACTCCATAGAGTCATTATTGTTGTAAATTACTAGCTATAGGCAACCGTCAACCTCAAGGTGAAACAAAGATTTTACTTAGTGGCCGAGGAGTTTCTTATTTGGGCATAATATGTTGTTGGTAATCTAGAGTTGAATGTAATAAGATATCTTATCAGGATTGTATAAACCTTGTCGAGAAATAAAATAAAATAATAACCAGGCCTGTGATTTTATACTCTTGCAAGTGTAATTGCCTTTATTCTATGATGATCTGAATGTAATTGGTTTTGGGGAAAATTTGGTTTACATTGTTGTTATCACTAAAGTATACATTACTATCCATTACTTTTTATTTTTTGTGAGTCTGAAGTACATTGAAAACAAGCACTCAAACATCACAAACATTTAAACTAAACAAGTTCATAGCTGATAGATTGTGTGCAATCTAGTTGTTAAAATTCTCGTGAGTCAAAAGAGTTGAATTTTACATGAATAGGGCAGTCTATTACATTACTTGATGACATTGGATTTATAATATGTGAAAACTAGTTGATATTGGGGTATTAATGTGTGTGTGAGTTGATTTTGAGACAATAAATGGAAAATATACATTGATGGACTTAATGAAGAGTTACTAATGATATTGTTTATGGGTAGCATTGTGAGATCAGAGTGCAAGGACCTTGAAGAAGAAAAGGTGATTTGAATGAAGGAGTGTTGGACCTGTTAGTGATTTTTCCCTGATCTTATCAAGGAAAAGGCTAATTAACAGGGACCAAACAATCCTCCTTCACTTTGAGATCAGAGGCTCAGGCGGGCATACCTATAGGATTCACTTCTTTTAGTGAATCATGGGATGGATTCCTACCCATCAAACTAAATCTGACAATCATTTACAACTCTTAAACATGAAATGAAAAATGATTTGATATTTGAATGTGATGACGAGACATGCATAACTAGAAAAGACCATTGCCTTATCTATTGGGAAACAAAGTCAAATAAACATACATCCACAGAAAACCTTCTAACTCCAAACACACAGAACCCAAATGAAGCCTTACAAATCACTCTTTTCACTCCAACACCTGGACATAAAATTCATGTGCAAACCTTGAACCTTCAAATTTTGTTTCTAAGATTTAATCCCTCCTTGAAAGAAAATCACAAACAAATTCATAGATACCTTATAACTAGTGCATTAAAATGCCTTACAAATTAACACACAAGATTTCAATAAAAGACACAAAGACATTGACAAGCATTGAACATGGATTCCATTGTTTTTCATTAAACTGCTATCTGATTCAGCATATTTACAAGAGAAAGAACTCATAAGAACAAGAATCAAGAATCAAAATACTGCCTAGCCATGTTAATTTCACCATTTTCTTTTTTAACTTAATGTGCAAGCCTCCATTTATTTCTATTTCACAGACTTCACTTGTGCTTGCGCAGGCTTTGGAGACTTGAACATTTGGTAGCCTCCTTATGTTTCATCACAATTTGATATCCTAGATGATTCAACATCTAGGTACTTGAGGGCCTTGCGGAGAGCCTTGTGATACTCAAAAAAATGAGCCATGGGTTTGGGTTCTTGACTAACATCTGAGAAATCAATACTAGCCACTAAGTCAAACATGCTGGAACTAAAAGATGTATTGGCTTCTGAATTGAAAGGAAAGCAATTCCAATTCCTTCTTGTTGATTGTGCAATTATACGCAAGTTCTTACTACTTTCCCCCAATTCAGGAGGGCCATAAAGTTACCTCAGAGAGGAGTTTCTGGAAAGTGTCACTGAAGTTATTGAAGTACATTGATTAGAAATGCAACTTGGATGCTCTATTTTACAAGAGTGAGGTTGTTTTAAGGGCTTTTCATGTGTTTCTATTGAAATGTGTCCAAAATTATCCCCACTTTGTGATTTCCTATTACAAACATTATAGTTATCGCTCATGTCTAATAAATTTTATTTTTTCTTCTCTGTGCAACAACTCTTTACAGAATTTGAAGAAATGCAAATAAATCATCCATACATCTAACCCTTTCTGCACAATGTTAGAAATGCATAAACTGCCTCTAGAAATGCCCTTAAAACTTATTGAATTACATTAAGGGACCCAGACATCTAGAAAAGTGATTCAATACAAAATAGTAAAGTATACATACAAAAGGGTTTCAACCGATTCAACCCCACGTACGTGATGTGACTAATCAAACAGGTGATTCTAGAACATAGTGCAAGCACAAATGTCAAAACAACATAAATTGCAAATGGATTAGCCTTTGAAAAAATAGGAAATAATGTTCAAGGCTCAAACACTAATCCTATCAATAGATTTACATACAAGGAGCATAGAGAAACAACTCTTATTTCAAAACAATCATCTGATACAAAGTTACCTTCCTCAGCAAATGACTGTTCTGTGAACTCAACCCTATCAACACTATTAATATGCACAAATTGCTTTTAGAATTGGCTAAGAAAACTAACCAGATGGATTGGCACAAGTCTGAAAATATTCATGGGGGAACTTTTTCATGATTAAAATATAGGGGAGCATTCAATTCTCCATGAAAATCAACTAGGTACACACTGTAAGACCTCAAAGTAGGTCATTCTGCAATTCTGCACTTGACACTCAGAGAAACTGAATAAAATGCAAACAGTATGACTTTGGTAAACTGTGCAAACGATCTCATGGGGGTCTAAAAATGGGAAAAGAGATTCAACTTCATGCCTACAACATACTGTAATAAACCTTAAGCCATGACTATCAACTAGGCTCAAGATACAAACCTCTGAAGTGGGTCATTTAGGAAATTTTGAATAAGTGCAAAGTGTAGATTTGGCAAACACCTCCAAATGGCCATCTCCAAAACATGTCAAAATTGAAATCTAAGAGCTGGAACCTATTATATGTGCTTAATGAAAGGTGAGGAACACATCCCCCAAGTGGCTTCTCACAAAAAATACCAGGTCCCTTTTTATTTGCATCCAAACTAATCCTCCTCCACAAGCCTTTTTGGGGTATTCATATTGCCTTAGAGAATTTTTCACTTAGTCACTCCAAATTTCTCCAAAATTTGAGAGTACTAACAGTGGATCTATCTAGGGACACGTGCCACATGAAGGCATGCAAATAAATTAGAATCATTTGTAGAAGCAGACCACCCCAAAAAACAAATCAAATTTTTCTCTTCTCTCTTCTCTCTAAAACTAGGCTCTTTATTGAAAAAAAACACACCACACGACTGAAAGGAAAGCGACTGTACAAAAAAGGAAATTATTTATAAAAGTCCCAAAGCCCCAAAACTAAAATCAGCTCTTACCTATCATTCATCTTATTCTCATCTCCGTAGATCAAAAGTAAACTTAAATTATTACTTGCATCAGTATGATAAAAAATGTTGCCTTGAATCTTCAACATATCATATAAAAAATAATTAGCATACTCATTGTCATTAGACACTTGGAAATCACCAAAGTACTTAGAATGCTAATCATTATGTAACACAAAATTTTCAATCTCTTTACCATCATTGACAAGATAAAAATAAAAATATTCCAGCTCCTTTACATGGTTGGAAACATTAGACACATTCTGCAAACTAATTTGCACCAAAGAATGAATCTCATTTATAACATAAGATTGCAAACTAGAATGAAACACATCTGAATAAAATTTTGACTGTATAAATTGGAGACAACTTGTTGATCACAACTCCTATCAACATCTTGTAAAAACGTATTGTTAGTCAATGGTTCATTAATAATTTGCAAATTTGATAAAACATATTAAGATTGATCACTTTCTTCAGCATCATGATGTACATAAGAACCCATGACACTAAACTTGTCAAAATATGACCCCATACCAACATATGAATCATCATACTCATCATATATGACATTATAAAATTCCTTATATGCATATGCATTATCATCTTGCGAAGCCTCCAATCCAAGTATAGGAAAAGGATCAAAACCACATGTATCATACTTCACTCCCTCACTAATATCATCATTATCAAAACATATATCCATTGGGCATGAAATTCTAGAGTTTACAATAGGTGCATACCTATGAAAGTCAGCAACCAAGAGTTCTAAAATTCTCTCACTGCTTAGTGGACATTGAACTTCATTCTCACCTTCTTTGGTCTCTTGTTCGATGCTGAAAACATTTTCCTCATTGGAAATAAGGATTGAGATTTATTTTCTCATATCATTTTGTGCAAATGAGTCACTAAAAAAACTGAAATTTGCATCATAATCATCCTTTTTTTGTTCATACAAAACCTCTTTGAACTAAAACAAGAAATCTACATTATTATGTTGATAAGAAAATAAATCCATAAATCCAAAGGAAACATTCGCAACTGTAGATTCATCTTCCTCATCTTGTTGTTCATTGACTTCAATGTCAACATCATAATCACTATCACCAGCATAACTAGTTTCAACATCACTAGCAAAAGCAGATTCAACATCATCTTCATAACTAGATTTATATTTTTCAATCGAATCTATCCATTTTCTAGCATACTTAATACCTTCTTCTCTAAGGGATGCAGACCAATGGGCTGATTCAGGTACACAAATCTCTAAGAAACAAATCAATACATGTTGATCCTTCAAATTCAATATTCACTGGAATCTTATCAAAATAATTACAAAACCTTTTATAAAAAAAACACAATGATTCTTCCTTCATTTCTCCTATCAGCGTTCTTAAAATCAATATGGTTTCCTTTTGGAGGATTTTTCTCAACAATGCATTTTTCCTATTAATTTCTTCAAAATCTACCATATTAATTACAGATCTAGGAATCAAATCTAGATACATTAAATTTAGAATCTCCATTGAACCATTCATTTAACAATACATCTCATAACAACAACATACTTCTCATTCTGATAACTAAAACTTAAATCAAGAAGTATGAAAAACTTCAAAACTATTTTCCTTTCTTTAGTGACTTATTCACCTCATAAGGAACGTTTCATTTGCATAAAAACATGAGGATTACCTTCGAATAAAATTGTAGTTGCTGCTCATTTCTCTTTGACTGGAAATTTGGCAGATCAAGAGCCTTATTTATAGCTCCATCGAGTTATTTTCACAAAGATTTGTCACCTCCTTGCAGAGGACAATTTTCAAACAGAAAAATCCATTTGACACATATATTTTATTTCTGGGTTCTCTCCATTCAGAAAAGACGCACAATATTCTTATAATCCCTGCAAATGAAATCACTTCTGAGCTATCCTTACATAGATCTAAAATAAATTTTAGACTCCAATTCTTTGACTCTTTCTCTCAACCAGATTCTAGGGCTAACACAGTAAAGCAAGGAAACAATTCTCCTACACTCACTGATTGTTTTACTTCAGCAATCCCCAGTAGATTCACCATTATGTTAGTGTGACTCGGAAGGGAAAACTTGAAACTGGATTGGAATATTTGAAAAATTATAAAACTAGATATTCTAGGAAAAGTTCAACAAGATTGTTGCATCTCTTAATTCCGCAGTGGAGGCGCCATTCTTTTATCTTTTTTTCCCCGATCTTATCAAGGAAAAGGCTAATTAACAGGGATCAAACAATCCTCCTTCACTTGGAGCTCAGAGGCTCAAGCGGGCATACCTATAGGATTCACTTCTTTGAGTGAATCATGGGATGGATTCCTGCCCATCACAATCATTTAAAACTCTTAAACAAGAAATGAAAAATGATCTGATATTTGAATGTGATGATGAGACATGCATAACCAGCAAAGACCAATGCCTTATCTATTGGGAAACAGAGTTAAATAAACATACATCCATAGAAAATCTTGTAACTCCAAACACACAGAACCTGAATGACGTACCTTACAAATCACTCTTTTCACTCCAACACATGGACATCAAATTCATGTGCAAAACTTGAACCTTAAAATTTTGTTTCTAAGATTTAATCCCTCCTTGAAAGAAACTCACAAACAAATTCATAAATACCTTATAACCAGTGCATTAAAATGCCTTATAGATTAACACACAAGATTTCAAGACAAGACACAAAGACATCGACAAGCATTGAACAGGGATTCCATTATTTTTTATTAAAATGCTATCTGATTCAACATATTTACAAGACAAAGAACTCAGAAAAAAAAGACTCAAGAATCATAATATTGCCCAGCCATGTTAATTTCACCATTTTTTATTTTAGCTTAATGTGCAAGCCTCCATTTCTTTCTATTTCTCAGACTTCACTTGTGCTTGTGCAGGATTTGGAGACTTGAACAATTGGTAGCCTCCTTATGTTTCATCACAATTTGATATCCCAGATGATTCAACATCAATGTACTTGAGGTCCTTTCGGAGAGCCTTGTGACACTCAAAAAAATGAGCCATGGGTTTGGGTTCTTGAATAACATCTGAGAAACCAATATTAGCTGCAAAGTCAAACGTGCTGGAACTAAAAGATGTACTGGCTCAACCAATAATCCTAGAAATAGATTTACATACAAGGAGAATAGATAAACAACTCTTATTTCAAAACAATCATCTGATACAAAGTTACCTTCCTCCGCAAATGACTGTTCTATGAACTCAACCTTGTCAACACTGTTAATCTGTACAAATTGCTTTTAGAATTGGATGAGAAAACTAACTAGATGGATTGGCACAAGTTTGAAAATCTTCACGGGGGAACTTTTTCATGATTAAAATATAGGGGAGCATTCAATTCTCCATGAAAATCAACTAGGTACACACTATAAGACCTCAAAGTAGGTCATTCTGTAATTCTGCACTTGACACTTAGAGAAATTGAATACAATGCAAACGGAATGACTTTGGCAAACTATGCAAATGAACTCATGGAGGTATGAAAATGGGAAAAGAGATTCAACTTCATGCCTACAACATATTTCAACAATGATTAAGCCATGAATATCAACTGGGCTCAAGATACAAACCTCTGAAGTGGGTCATTTAGGAAATTTTGAATAAGTGCAAAGTGTAGATTTGGGCAAACACCTCCAAATGGCCATCTCCAAAACATGTCAAAATTGAAATTTGAGAGCTGGAACCTATTATATGTGCTTAATGAAAGGTGAGGAACACATCCCACAAGTGGCTTCTCAAAAAAACTATCAGGTCCATTTTTATTTGCATCCAAACTAATCCTTCTCTACAAGCCTTTTTGGGGTATTCACCTTGCCTTAGAGAATTTTTCACTTAGTCACTCCAAATTTCTCCAAAATTTGAGAGAACTAACAAGACCTATTTGTTGAACATTTCCATGGTGTTGATAATGTGGTATAAATCAAGGATTTGATAGTATTTACAAGGTTTGAATGTCCCTTTGAAGCAGTGATTTTTTTAGTGGCTAATATTCGCCAATTGGCTAATTTTTGAAATTTGAGAATCCAAATTTGGCTAATAATTCAAGATTTAAGGTGACCTAAATCGCCAAACTTTTACAAAATTTT
>MU226034.1:2331843-2342432 GCA_018584345.1 Thuja plicata
CATTTATCTCACACAATACAATGAGGATTATTTGATTATATTTTAAATAAATGGTAGCAACTAGATACTATAGAGTTCCCTTAAACCCATCAAATATTTTCATAGTTAGCCTAATAATTTTCTATAACAACTCTTTTTTCCTTAAATATAATTATTTTCTATGTTCATTAATGAAAATTTGGTTATTTCTTGAGATTCGCCAATATTTTCTACAAAAATTTGTGATTAAAAAATATTCGCCAATACAAATAATTTGTTTTCCCAAAAAATTGAGAGATTCGCCAATAGGAATTAATTTTTTTAAAAATAAAATGAAAGATTCACCAGGATTTTATATATTTTTCTAGAGGGGGGTTTCTTAAAGTTATCCCTGCTTTGAAGTTTTGGTTTGATAGGATTGAGGAACCTATCATATATGTTATTAGTTCAATGAATTTATGCTTTAAAGATGTTGTTTTGCCTCTACCAAGTTTTTCTTATGATGAATTGATGGATGGATCATCAGGATCCTAAGAAGTTGATTTGTGTATCAGGTTTCTCTACATTAAACTATAAGGATATTTTTCTTGCATAAGTCATGATGACTTGGATATCTTGGAGGAGCATTCACATTTCCTACTCTTGGTCTACTCGACAATTTATTGTATGGGAGGTATTGTCCACTCTTTGTTATATGTGCATTATTTTTTTATTATTTGGATTCTCATGGATATAGATCCTAAGATTATTCATTTGGTTTTTGTCTCCTTATGTATGAGTAATTTATAATGATATTTATTGATGTTAAGTTTAGAAGATGTTATTAGTCTTATTTCCTTAGATTGGGAATGAATTTGGTTTGAGAGGCTTACATTGATGTTATTTACATGATATATGTTTGATTTGATTTTAGGCATGGAAGGAATGATTTATTTTAATTCTATTCTCTTTGGAGTTATGGAGGAGACCATACTTATCACAACTTACTAGAATTTCAGAGGTGTGTATAAGGACATGCTACAAAATTTGGTTTGTAGGTTCTTTCTTTGGCCTATTTTATCTTAGTGAATTTTTTAATTCACTTGTTTTTTGGTGTGAGTTATTTTGTGGAGCTATCATGATAACTAGGTTTGTCTTCATGTGTTGCAATTTTTACTTCACTTTTATTGGTGATGACATGGAGGTTCCTATATCTATTTCCATTAATGAGTATGAAGAACTTGCGAGAGATATGAAGACTAGTGGCAAGAGTTATATTTGCAACTAATTAGTTTGTAGGTTTTGTATTTTATTTTTTATGTTTCTTAATACTGCATGATAATTAAAAATTATGTGATGATATTGGTGGAATTTGGATGCCTTGATCATTTTTATATTTGACATTACCTGTGCAATAAAAGTTCCTAGGTGTGTGTGCTCTTCATTGACAAGTTTGACATTTGGAGCTTGCAATTGCATGTTATGGGTGTAAATGTTGATAAAATGAGGTTAACTTGTTATTATTTCCATACCTCTGAAATGTGGATATTTGGATGCATTATAATTTGTTGTGTAGATTATTTGTTAGCAATTATCAATGCATATTGTCACTTTTGGATTGAGTGTTTGTATTTTTTTATTCCTAAGAGGCTCACGCCTAAATAAGGGTAGTTGGAAAGCTTCTTAGGAGTGGGACAAATTGCGCCCTATGAAACAACCTCTAGGATTTTAGAAGCTGACTCTTTGTAATTGGGTGTCTTTTGGAAAGGGGAAGGAGGAGAAAACACTAAAATGACTAAACTAGAGTGATGCACCAAAGATTTTAAAATCCCTTGTATTTACTTTCAAAAATAAAAAGAACATATGACCCCAAAATATGAACACAAAATGTCACAGAATCTTCATTGTTGGAAAGAGAACAAAGTGCTAAAGTCAAACAACATGGAGAAAATTATTCATATCTTCCCGTGAGAAGCACACATTAAGGCTTACAACAGATGTTCATATTATCTCACTAAAATAACTATTCTATGAGAATCTTGCTCACTAGAAAGGAATAGTATAAACCCAAATCATAAACTATTACAAATCATTGAAGGAGTATAAAATATTATTCAAAGGGTTGTACATTTTTTTTGGGATTATAAAAGTTAGAAATCATAACAAATAATAGTTGTGTTCATCAAAAGTTAAAACAGAGTTTTAAAATCAATCATAAAATTGAAATAAACACACAAAAAGGGAAAAATTGGCACAATCTGATACACTTTATTCTATTGATTAACTAAAATGCAAAACTAAGGTCTAAGATTAAAATGAAAGCTATTTATAAGTGTATTCTGTTGACGGGGGTTTGTGACCGGGTCTGCCAACAGGTGAAGGTTGTCACCGGGTACCGGGGTACTGGCCAACTTCACCTATAAAGGTTGTTAAGAGAAATGAGATTCTCCAGGCCTTCAAGAATGTGAGAGTTGGATCTCGATGGTGTGAGAGCTAATTTGGGCATTGTGACTATTTTTTTGGGGGGGATAGCTGATTATCTCGACTCATCTTCTCTATGGATTTAGGTAAGTGGGGTTTCCTACAAGCATTCATTAGTCAACCGAATAAACTTCAAAAGATAGGCCAGGGTTAGAAATACTTCATCTACCTATAGTCATGCATCTATATTCAAAACATCAACCATGCTCTAACATGATACACTAAAATACTAAACACACACAGAACCATTAGTTCACATATATTCAATAGCGAGGGAAAAGGAAGTCATTAATCTACTTAAAATATCAGAGCAAGGGACATAAGAAATATACAACATGAAAGAATATCAACTCAGAGATCAAGAGACCAACAACGACATTGCGAGAATCCTTTCTTCTTCATTAATAGTCTTCTTGCATCATTGGTGAGTACATCAACAATGGCTCCAAGGGAGCATCTATCTACTGAACTACTAAAAAATAAGGAGCATTGAGCTCTACAACAACTAGAAATGAAACTGAAATGCTTTAGCCATGGACTGCAAAATCATCAATTTTGCTGACCCTTGGAATGAGGTTAGACTTGTTATTTATACGGATTTTCCCTAAAATTAACCTAGCTTAACTCTACACTCAACCAATAAAATACAATTCTTGGTGGCCGGTACTACTTGCACCATGCTACAACAACCTCGAGAAGAGCAGAGGTCTAACATGTCAGAAGAATGAGACAAGAAAAGAGGTATGGAAGAATCAGCTTCGAGAAGAGAGCCAAAGGGAGAATATAAGAAATCTGATCCCCCAGGGATCAAGGCTACATGCCTTATTAATGGAAAAGTGACTCACTATCTCTGATGCACCAGGTGTTATGCTGGGGTGGCACCTTGGGAAGACCACCTGTCAGAATTATCTTTCGAGCCAACATGCCCTGCTAGAGTCACCTACTTTTTGAAATCCTTATTAATAGTCTGATAATGACTAGTTAGCTCTGGGGAACTTGGACGCAGGTCATCCAAAGAATACAAAAATGTGGATCCAAAACTCCAGGATCTGGGAGCTTAAACTCAAAGAATAAAGGATACAAAATATGCACATCCGATGGAATTATCCAGACTCTGGAGAACCTTATTGCTCCTTACTATTTTTGAATGCTTCTAATACTTGGCTTATGCCCTCCTCATCTATGTATTTGATGCTATCCCATTGGCCATGGACAACCTCCAACTTCTCTTCGACTTCTCTGGCCCCATTCCAGAACTCACCAACCATCTTCATGACATCATGTGCCTAGATCATCATGTTGGATAATCTTGATAACCTGCCCCTGTAAAAATCTCTGGCAACTAGATACAGAGACTCCATTCACTCATCAAATTTTTTGAGGACGTATTCCTTCAAGGTGCATGCCTTGGTGGTGAAGGGGTCAACTTGTGACACCGCTACCAAAAATGCCTGAAATAGGCCCAAAGGATATTGGGCTACGGTCACCTTCCCTCTTAGGGCCTTAACCAGTTCCTTGCATACCTTGATTTTGAGTCCAAGTCTAAAGTACTGGGCTTGGAGAGAATCATATTATTCATCTCCCAAAATTCCCGTCTTTGTGATGGTTTCTTCTTCAGCATTGAAAATTTCCTCCAAACTGGCCTTCCATTTTTCATATTTCTCCAATCCCTGCTCCCATAAAATAGCAGAGCCATTTTCCTAGCTGAGGAGGATGTTGATCTAGTAAAGATCCAAGAGGGACACCACTAAAAATTGTCTTACGGAAGCCATCTATTTGGTGACCCACCCATCCATAGCCTGCGCCTTCTTCTTCATGGCTCAGAGAGAATCCATGTTACCCTGAGAAAGCAGCAACCCAGAAGTAGAGGCTTCCAGGTGGATCTCGACCAGAGGCTGTGTAAGTTCCGCCAGAAGTGTGAGGAGATTTGCATTGGTCTCCTTTTCCTCCTTTAACTTCTAGCCTTGTTTAATGTACTAGGCCTCTACTGCTTTGGTGGGCTCTCTCAGCAAGTCTAGTTCACCCTACTTATCTCTTCTCCCCAGTGTCACTTCCATAATAATGTAATCTTTAGGCCTTATATCCGCTGGATCTACATCTGGAGGAGGTGTTGCAATTGTCACAACTGTACTTCCTATTGGACCAGTCCAGAGGGTATGGACTGTCCGTGCCTTCTTAGGCTTCTGGGCCTCTACATTTCAGACCATCATATTAGCCAAGGAGAGCCTTATTCCTATTGTTACCACTGGGGCCTTCCTCTTTCTTGATTCTACCAGCCATTGGGGCAGCTGGGGCAGCTTTTCTATTAGGACCTGGGCATCAAGATTCCTTTCAGAATCTAGCGGTGTATTCCCAAGATCAACATTGTCATCAGGCTCTTTTTTATTTTTCCTGTTCCTTCTCCTACTCTCTGGAGGCCTTAGTATTTTCTTCCAGGTTGGTGTTCTCTTTCATGATGTCCAGAGCTTCTCCTCCTCTAGTATAATCATCACCCATATTTTTCAAGATTTCCCCGTCCTTTGCAGCATTAGTTGATTCATCGTTTGTATCTTCGGGGATTTCCCTGTCCTTCTGATACTGTTGTTCTTCAGCCTCATCATTTTCATCCACCAGAATATCTTCCTCCACTGGGACATCTTGTGGAAGTGGGTGAGGTCTCTAGCCAAAGTTTAACAATGCAGCTGCCTTTACTACCTCACCGAATGTACTCTAGGGCAACTGGTCCTCCGGAGTAACCAAAGGCATTTGGAGCATGATGATTGGGGGTATGGTTGATCCCGTGGGTCCAGTTTCCTCAATCATCAGTTTCTCATCTATGTTTTGCCTTGGTTCATCCTCGGTCTCTTGGACCGGTGTTTTCTCCCACTTGGGCTCTCTTTGTGTTTCCCCCTGAACTTCCTTCTCTCTGATAACTTCTTGTTCTGGGACATCTTCTACGAGGCTATCCTCCATCTCTTGGGCGGCGATCTCCTCTGCCACGTAATCTACATCCTCATGAAGGTTCATGAGCTCATTTTCCTAGAAGACATCATCAAAATCATCATGTGGGGGAGAGGAATTAGAAATATTCTTAAGTTTGGGGGAACCCAAATTGACATCAACCAGAGGCAGGTCTGGCATACCGGGGTTAGCGGCTACACTTGGAGTAGGGGTCATCTTCTGCTTCTTCTTCCTTAGTAATGGGACCCCAGTGTATAAAATACTTGTAGACCCCACCTCAGTGAGATTCTGCCTACTCATCATTGTGGCCAACGATGGGGATCCCACCAGGCAAGCAGATGCTACTGGAGTTACAAGGAGGCTGAAGGACATTTATGTTCTTATCTACTAGCTAGCCAGCCTCACCAACTCCATTTTTTTTTGTAGCTGTACCATTATGGGGGCTAGACCCGAAGGAGGTACCATGGCTGGGATATCTTCTTTCTCCTTCCCCTTTCTTGTGCTAGGTTCGATGGCAGTAGCGAGCCTTCAAACAATTGGCCCCTTCCGGGTGCTCTTGGGACACACCCGAGCAAAATAATTATGATTGGCCTCTAAAATGGGGTGGCATACCCCCTCTATTGTCAAATCCTCTGGGGTGGCCCAATCCACCAGAGGGAGATCTAGTTTATCTAATCCCTACCCTTTATATGTTGGGTCCTCCAACGACCTATCATCTGAAAAACCCTTCAGAAAATTCCAAAGTTTGAGCACTTTCATCAGTCCCTTGGACATCCGCGAATGTTGGCGGGCCCAAAGATTAGAACTGTCTTGGCAATTTGCCCAAAAATCTTCAATATCTGCTATGTGTGGCGGGGACGCCTGGGGAAGAGCCAAATCTACCTTTCCCAGTGGATCAAAAATTTTATGGTGTGGTCAAATGAAACCAACCCCAGACTCCTTAACTCACCATTCACCTCTTTGGTTGTGGCTAGAATGCAAGTATAATTCCCACAAGAGACTGGGAATAGAACATTGGTGACCTTCTTCACCATGAAGAAGGCCTGCAGCTCCAAAATCTATTGCAAAACTCTGAAAGAATGATTCTATTCCCGCAATACCGGGGAAGAAGATAGGGTTTCTCAGAGAAGCCAGTCACCCAAATATATGTGTGCTACTGGAATTAAATAAAATAATTTCTGTAGGCGCTCACCAAGTTCATCGCCTCTTGCAATAATCAATATCTGGAATCCCGAGTAAGAGTCAAAATGTTTTGGTAAATGAACGCATCGTTTACCCTGCAAAAAATTTTGAAACATAGTTCCCATTGGACCCAGGGATAATGATCTCATGGTGTTAGCTAGCCCGACCCATTGCCAAGAATGCCCATTGTTTGTAAACCCAAAAAAGCTGGTCTTTGGTGGGCCAGTGCCCATAGCACATAAGATGTCATGTTAAATTTTGAATTCTGGAGAACTCCCTTCAACTACAAGTCCACATGGTTGGCTATGATAGTCACCCAATTCAAAGTCTGGTTACGGGTGGTGATGTAGTAAAGAAAGTAATACATCCATGCTGAGAAATCCTGGGCATGGGGATGTCCGAAGATCCTGCATAGAAAAATAATGCCCGCCTGAATGGGCTCTTTGAAATCCCCTCAGGGAATTTCCAACTTCATCTTTTTATGGTCCCTCTTTGGAGACTTCAGCCACTGAGAGTTGAGGTATTGCCAGGAGATGAGACTACCCTCATCAAATTCTTGTAACAACTTGGCCTGGTTGATTATGATGGACCCCTTGAATTGTGGAATCCCCACCCCTGAGGCAAAAGTTGTTGCGTCCAGGTTGACAATTGTCACTAGATATGTAATGGTTAGGGATCAACGAGCAAAACAGTCTGAGTAGGTGCATTGTAGAGTGTCTCCTGCTAGATTATTAGCTTAGGTGATTACACCAAGCAAGGAAAATTTGTAGCTTTAATGATTCTAGAGGCGGCCAAATTATCTCCGTCGGCCTTTAGTTTGTATATGGATTGAATTAAGCCTTGCATTTCAGCCCAAAGTCTGGGCTCTGTGTCTATTATTTCCTGCACTTTAGAGTCCACCTTGGACCCCATGAGAATGCCCTCCTTTGGGTATTTAGAGGTCAGTGGTATCTTAGTCAGCATCTTTTTGACTTTGGTTTTTGTGGCCGCCCGAGTGGAGGTAGTAGGCAGCTCCGGGCTATCAAGAGGAGTGGTCACTTCAGACATCTTGGTCACACAATCCACAACCTACAAGACTAGAGAACCATCAATACATGATACAATATTAATAAATTTATAGATTTTGGGGAAATCATCACCATTTTGCACCTGTCCAAAAATGTTAGCACACATCAAAAATCCTGGAGTATCAAGACATACATGGGTTGGATTGTGATAAACACCAGGGGGCTCTAGGGTACTGGACTAAGTGACAAAGAGGAATGAAGACCCAGGGGCTTCTCAGCACCCAGATTCTGGAAGAGTTAGCCATTTTTGACGTGACTAGTAGGAAGCCATACTTGGATGACATTGGTCATCACGTGGCCACATGACAGGCAGCGTAAAGGGAATTAATGGCGACAAGTGGGCTGACATGGGGGAAATAAAATGCTAGATGGGATGGGGTTTGAATGCCCACTCATGGGAAATTAATCATGCCATTAAGATGACATAATAGAGGAGAGAGAAAGCTGCCATGGATCAAACTAGTGAGGTGTCAAGTTCAAACCGTGGTGACTACCTCTCGACGAGCTCGACAGGGTGGTTCAAAACATGATGGAGCACGGTGAGATTTTTAGGACGCAAGGATATGCCTAAGATATATACACTAAAATACAGAGGGTCAAGGATTTGTGAGGTCTGAAGTGCAGCTCATAGAACAATAATGACATATACACAATATTCATAGAGTATTCACACAATGTACAAAATTTATAGACGCCCAAAAATAATCTACCACAATGTATAGAATATACATTACATTACAACTGCATAGAGGGTGGACAACCCTCTGGCAAAGCCATCCCACCAACAAGAGGTGACAAAACAGAACCAAAGATAGAAACGAGAGCAAAACGGAAACAAAACAACACAAACAAACAAAAACTAGGAAACCGGAGGAACAAAAAACCAGAGAGGGAAAATTTGAAAGCCAACCTAGAATATGAAGAATGTAGGGAAGGTGAGGATGGGAAGTTCTCTGGAAAAAGTTCACCTTCAAGCAGCCAAAAGCAAGCACTGTAAATCAACATTCAATTAGCCACTAAGCACAGGGAGCAATTCATTGTTTAATCACCTTAAATTCACTCTAAGTGCTCTAAGTGTTTTAATCATGGTAAATGTGAAAATGATAGGTAACTTGTATTTATAACCTTAGGGTAAAAATAGGTTGCATTCTCTTTGCAAACTCTGGAACAAGCAAACCTTTGGACTCCATGCCCAGGGATTTTGTGCAACCATACCTTCTTGCAAAAGAAGACATAATGGTAGAGAATTCCAGAGCCTGGAATTTGGCTCTGGAAAAAACAAAAAAACTCTGGGACTAGGTCCCGGAGACACAAGAAGGCAAAGGAAAAATAAGGACAACCCTCGCGGATGCAAAACCCTGAGGGAAAACAAAAAGAAAACAAGGGAAGAGCAAAAGAGAGAAAGGGGGACCCAACATTTTTCCTACTGTGCTAGCTAAATGTGGGCCTCTAATTTAGCCATACACTTCAACATGGTCATTGTACTTCAGTTGCATACAGGAATGAATATGGATTCATTCATTTTGCATGTCTGAAAGAGTCGACCTGTTGCCTTCTAGAAGGCAGGAGTATGAGCTTGCTCTTAGGTCATTGCAAGTTTAGTGACTACACTGAAGACCTAAATGAAGGATTTTAAGCTATTATAAATGATCTAAGATGATATGCATATGTAGTTTGTTGTTCATCCAAGCTACTTAAGATTGATTTTAGAAGTACCAAATTGAAAAGTGAAAGATTCTTTTTAAAACTCAAATTGAATTTTCTTTAATGATTAGATTTGCATGCTTGAAATTAAAACAACAATGCTAAATGATAAATGCTAAGAAAAGAGAAGAAAATGTAGTATAGTAATGTTAGAAGAAAGTTAGGATCCTTTGTGAAGGAAAATAGTTTCTCTTTTATAGAAATCTCTCTCGAATTAACGGTCGAGATCAAACAAAAAGAGGGGTTCAGATTCGATTGAAGAAGCACAATCCATGTGCAAGTGATGTGATTGGTCAAGAGAGTCAGTTGACTGAACTGACTGATCATATATTTTGGAAAGTTTTATATTAAGTTTTCAGTTAACTAAAATGTTTCCAAAATGATAAACAGTGGAGAATCAGTTAACTGAGTGGAACTAGATTGTTTCCATTTTGATAATCAGTCAACTGAATTTGATGATGTCATATGCATTTTTAATAAATTAATTGATTTTGAATGCACATTTATGTTTTTATAATTAATTTAATTCCTTTTTTATTTAATTGACAATTTTTTAATTTTTAATTAATTAATATGTCAGAATATCAATTAAATAATAGTATAAATTTTATTTACCAATGTAATGTGATTTTAGGAATTAATTAATTAATCAAGTATGATGAATAATTAGGACCTAAGGTTTAGGTCAGATCAGTTTGAATTCGATGAATTACCTGTTTGATTTAGGACTTAGAATAATCAAGATTAAGGTTTCTTGATTAATTGTTGAGATTGGTGGTCTAGGGTTTAGGTGACCATTTTTAGGTGATTACATTTGCCCCTCTTTGAATTGATGTGTGATCAACACATTGATTCAAAGACCTGTTAGCGAGAAGACCCAGAATAGTTTGATTTGAAGCAATGAAACTATTCTTTTGAAGAAGAAGACCGACTTCAAGCTTGATTGGATGAAGATCGATCAAAAGATATAAAACAAAATGCTTAGTTTGATTTGAAGCGATGAAACTGAGCATTTGTCAGGAACACTTAAACCTTTTTGATTGGTTTGAATGAATAACCAGTTTGATTTGAAGTGATGAAACTGATTACCATTAAGAGATTTGATTAGCAAGCAAATTTATTTGATTTGAAGTGATGAAGCCAATTTGATCAATGTATCTGGTTTCAATAATGAATAGCCCATATAAGACCGATCTTGTCTGGTTTCGAGTGTATTCACCACTGTATAAGACCATTGATTAGGTTGCCTTTGATTTA
>MU226034.1:2344659-2374252 GCA_018584345.1 Thuja plicata
TGTCTAGCAAGGTAGAGATCATTACAGATGGATTAGAAAGTTGATGGATGAGGTGAAAAGACAATGATGGATGAAGAGGGTGAATGCAACCCTCAAAGACAATCTCCTCAAGATTACCCAAGCTAGGGAAAAAAGAATATAGCAATGTAGGCTCATGGAGCAGTGCTAGATAGCATATAGGATAATGATCGGATGTCAAGAAAATCATGTGGTCCAAAAGAATGCACATGTCAAGAGACTTATAAGAAACTATTTTTAATTTTTCATCAAGACCAAGGGGTCAATTAGATAGGATATAGCTATGATAGCATGATTAGGATAAGGGGTGATGGAGGTATAAGTGCATGTTTTGGATTATGGCATGAATGCTCAGAGATAGGAAGGATAGGCTTATGATAAGCAAGATCACAATAGGGTGACATGGATGAGAGCAAGTGAATAGGATGATGGAAAGGATAATGGATGTCAAGATGCATAGTGTTCATGGATAGGCTCAACCTTGTCAAGATCACCAGAAGGAACATGGATGCTCACAGGATAGCTAGATGTAAGATATGATAGATAGGATGACATGGAAGGAAATTACCCCCAAGTGAAGAGTGAAAGTAGGAGGAATTACGCATGATGCCTGTTTGCCAAGTTTTCATCATGGTACTTATCCAAGGCGCCACAAGAAGTGGTTTTCACCATATGACGGATTGATTTCTCTTTAATTTTGCTACCAAGGTGCCTATTTACCAGGTTTTCACCAAGGCACTTTTTTCTTATTTTTGTACTTTTGATTTTATGGAGGAACTTAAGCTTCTTGCTCTTTAGATAGTGTTCCTCTGAAAGACATTCTATGATGGGCCAAGGCCACTGAAAGTATGCTCAAAGATGCTGATAGGATGATGGTAGAGAAGAATGATATGGAGGATAAGGAATATGGTATCCAAGGATTTATGTGATGGATTGGATAAGAGGAATAGAAGGATATGGTGATAAGATCAACATCGACACACCCCTTGAAGGGTAGTGGGCAAATGGAGGAAAAGTGGATGGAATAGCTTGAGGTTTTGATGTTCGAGTAGATATGGATCTTGGTATACAAGGAACCAAGATGGAGTTAGAAGATGGGAGATGTTGAGATTGAGATGAAGTGGAAGACTTTGGAAGCTTGGATGCCAACTCTGACTTTTCCTTTTTGTTCATGCCTTTTAAGAGAGACTTGGGAATCCACATAGATTTTGATTTTCCTTTGCTTTTGGATGATTTAGAACGCAATTCATCCATGATGGATTTAGGAACCCATACTTTCTTTGATTTTATTCTTTTCTTGGATTTAGAACGCAATTCTTCCATGATGGATTTAGGAACCCATATTTGAGTTGACATTATTCTTTTCTCAGTGGACCTTTGTGGTCTCTTGAATATTTCATTTTTATTTGTAATCACATGTCGATTAGATGGGACATAGTGATCTTCATCTGTACATGGATTCTTGTATTTTTGATTTTTTTGTTGTACATCCAAATTGCTTCCGAAAGTCTTGGGGATTATAGATGAATAGGGATGATATGACTGGTTCATATGGATGGGTTGATAATGAGAGTTCAAGGATGCATGTCTTTGTTGATCTTGATAGGTGATAGGGTAAGTGGATGGAGGGATATAAGGACCCAAGATAGATGGAAGGTTTGAAGGTTTTAGCCTTGGAATATAGGGACCAAGGATGGATTTGGAGGATAGTGAAGGTTGATGCTTATGTTTGAATGGAGGGGATATAAGGTCTGGAAGGGATATCAACATCTTTAGAGTGAGTTGCATGACCAAGGCTCTTCTATTTTGAATTCATCATTATATCAATAGGAGCATGAGAAGCTTTGATAGGAGCAGTTGAATCTTGAGGGGATTTATTTTTCTGCAAGGGATTTGGAGGAACGATGGTTTTTGGATATGGAAGAGCATGACAAGGAGATGATGGGATGCTCTGATCTTGACAATGATCATTAGATGGTGGACAAAGGGTACCTTTCTCTTGATTTTCAATAGGCCCATCAAAGATGCCAGAAAGGATATCTTGATCTTGCTTGGGAGATGGATATCTTCCTGGAAGAAATGGAAGGGGATGATAGAATCATCATGGGATTCTTGAGGTATGTGACTTTGGTCAACTGTTGGATAAGGATGGATGGTATCCTGATCTTGATCATTACTGACATTTGTTTCTTCACACTTTGGATTTCCCTCTTGACATGGAGCCACTTCTAAGGACAAGGTAGGAGTGTTGATCTGTATGAAGGATTCTTGACACGCTGATGGACAATCATTTGTAGTAGGTATGATAAGAATTGAAGCACATGGAAGCTTTGGGTTGATGATCTTTGAAGCCTAAGAAATAATTGCATTCGTATGCTTATTAGCTTGGATCTCTTATAGAGGTAGTCCCTGAGGGTAGACATAGTCATCATTAGGCCCAGTTCTTGATGGAGGTGGTGTGGCTGGTCTTGAAGCTTTAGGAGATGGAGGAATGGCGGAAGAAGGAGATGTGATATGCGAACCATTTCTGGACATGGATTCTTGATATTGATCATGCTTGAGATTAGATTAATCATTAGGATTGTCAACTTCGATTATGCCATCATCTATGAGATATTTGATTTTATGTTTCAACTCCATGCAAGATGAAGTTTTATGCTCATTATGTTGATGATATGCACAATAGTTACTCAAGAATATTTGTCCATATGACGTGGCTTGAGGTAATGTGATGAGATCATTATCAAGAAGTTCTTCTAATGTGGATTCATAAGATTTCCCCAAAGGAGTGAAGTCTCTTGTGCATTTAACCCAAGGTTTTTCTTTCATGATGTTACTAATCCCTTTGGAGGAAGACTTTATGGTGTTTTCAGCAGCTTTTAGGGATTTGGAGCCACTCGCTTGATAATAATCAAATAGAAAAGGATAGATTGAGCTTGATGAGGATTTTTTGGATTGCGTATCCTTTCCCCCCTTTAATTCTTGGATTTTAGATTGCATAGTTTGAAGTTGTTTTGACAAAGTTTCCATAAGAATCTCTTCTTGGGCATTGTTAGGACCATAAGGTTTAGCCCATTTGATTTTAGACATTGTAAGATTGTCTTGATGCGCTTGCATAGAAGATTGAAGAGAAGGTATGATGAATCAGTTGATTGAGTGTCAGGTGCTGAAGGGATATCTAAAGTGTTGATTAAGTCCAAGACCAAAGGACAGAGGAGATAAAGTCCAACTGAGAGAGAGAAGCAACAACTCTAGTCTTGAGTCAAGGTTAATGAACCTGCTCTCACAAATCAGGATAAGGATAGCGCAGACAAAGATGATAAGATAACAAGTCACTTGGAATAGCACAATGAAATCAAATTTCAAAAGAGAAATGAGTCAGACTGTCAACAAATTGAAGTCAAAGACAGACTAGGAGTGATGATGTTGATGAGAACACAGATTTGTGAAAATTCAGACAGAACCTTCACAACAGAATATAAAATTGGACTGCAAGTTGATAGATTTCCAGAGTCTGATAGCAGATGCAGAAACTTGGATAAGAGTTGATAGATAATACCTAAAAGTGCAGATTTGGAATCATTTGAGCATTTTGATGTTTGATTTGAATTTTTTTGAATTTTTTGGTATCTGTTTGTTTTGATGCTTCACCCACGCAAGACACATCAAGCAGAATGTTTGTTGTAAAAATAATAGAGACAACACAATCCTAGGATAGCCAGGGAAATATCTGTTGAATTCCCATTTGAACCAAAGTTCAGCCATGCCTACTCATAGCAGACAACTAAGAAGCTTGGAGGCACGGGCTCCTTATAGTACACTCACTTCTCAGGCACACCAACCTTTGAATCCCAAGGGTAATGACTTCTCAAGGGACTGTTGTCTCTACTAAGAGCCATGAAAGTGTGGGACATCTTAGTCGGTCTCTAACCTTTTGTGCCAATAAATAGAGGGATTTTGGACACTAGAACAAAGTTTTTAGTAAGGACATCCATTCAGGTGGTTATACTTGTGGCAGATTAGCTCCATTATGGAGGCCTCCTAGCCTACAAAAGTTACGTTCTATAGGTGTTAACACACCACAAGGGTACTGAGGGAGATCTTCTTCCTGATATAACACAATCAACACCTGTTCACTGTGACATTAATCACATTGATATTTTGTATATACCGGTTCAAAAGGGCTTGGCTTTAGCCTGTTATCAGTTGGGAAATCCACTCTCACCGGCTCTGTTAAAGCACTCGGGAGGTAGCCACGCTAAAGGATTTGTATAGATTTTGCTTACACCCAAGATCCATAAAGGCGAGGGGAGAGGATACGTCCATGCAATTCCTTGGGTTTTCAAAACTAGAAGACACTTCAAGAAGAATAAGAAATTGACAATAATGTTTTAGGATTTCTGATCATCCCAAAAGGGTGAGAGCATAGTTTCCTAACATCATTTTCATTCCTAAAATAGCAAAAAAATGTTCATTTTAAGAAGTCCTACATGTGGGTTCCTATTTTAAGAAATCAAAAACAAAATGCAAGCATAATTTTTTGTGTTCTATCGATCAAAAGCAACTCGCAAAACCAATTCGTGAGTAGTTTTTGTTTTAGTCTTCTTGGGTAACATTTTTCAAACCACTGTTAGGTTGTATGCAAAAGATAATCACATGAACATCAAAGCCAAAAATTAGTCCATATTATCAAAATCCAAAAATATAAAATAGATCACATATTTAGAAAGTACATAGAAAATCATGCAGTTTCAAAAAAAATTGCACTGAAAAAGGTGATCGTATGAGCCCGTACGAGGCTCCGGAAGCTACAAAAATGAGGCTTAGACAAGTACAGTCACCAAAAATAGTGATTTATGATAAATCCAAAGATAAAAATCAAAAACTTACTTCACCACAGTGATCCTTACAAAATTCTACCCCGAATAAAAAAAAAATGCTGCCAAAAAGGACCTAAAATAAGCAAGATATTGGGGTTTGAAGTTAGACTACAAATTCAAAAATGCATATGGTGAATGCAAGAAATTTTAAATGTGTGGTGATGTCATCATTTAATGGGTTTAATTTTTATGTTTTAAAATCTATCACCCAAAATCCAATATCCCCTATTTTGATGGTTTAAAGGGCGTCAAATTTTTGTTCTGAATAATGGGGCTGAGTGTTGGTTGGGTGGCCGATTGGGGGAGAAGGAGCAATAGGTTGGCAGTGGAGTAGTGCATGGTCAAAATTTTATGCAAAATCCTCATATGTAGCCAGACCACATGATTTCTTTAGATAAATCTATTTCAATTCACACCATTCACATTATTCCTTGCACCGATAAATGTAGGGACGGGTGTGCAAGGCATAAAAAATGGTGACTGTTTGGGATGGATGCCTCAGTGCATTCGAGAACTTTAGAATCTCTAGTTAGAAAAATTGGAATAAATCTTTACCTAGAGAATTTTTCTTGCATAATGTGAGGCATCAGGGAAAATCAAGCTCACCACTTGATTCAATCTTTTGGTCCTTCAGTTGTGAAGTGTGTGCTTTGAAAGAAAACCAAGCCGATGACCTCTGAGAGAAATAGAGAGGAGGCACTAAGAAAATCAAACCAAAGTCATCATATCATGCATGTTTCTTCCAGATACCAAAGTTCTCCATTCTTTAGTTCTTTCTTTTATTTTCCTTTTCTAGATGGAAAGGTGATACTCCTTTCACCGTGAAGCTTAAGATTAGCTAATTTTTATGGCGGTACTTCTTTCACCTTGCCACCCAGCTTTTAAACTACCAAATAGGAGAGAAAGGTCCAGTCCCAGGATATTTTTAATGGTTTTTAGACTTGGTTAATCGATTAATGCAAATGATCTGTCCTCAGGGTGTCCGATTACTTGCTTCTTATATTTTCCCTTAACTGATGTCTGGACTGTCAAGATGTGAATCCGATGAAGATCACCCACAACCTTTTACCATACTTACAAAATACCTCTAGAGTGCAGAAAAATTACACCATGCTAACAATAGATTCCAAATTCACCAGAATGCATAAGGTACCATTCCAAAGACCATATGTTACGCAAAGCATACTGGTCTACAAAAATAAAAAAAAGGTGACCCTGGAGGGCGACCAAAAATAACTATTTACAAGGCAAAGGTATCCCAAACGGAACACCAGGAAAGAGTATTTACAAGCGAGAAATATACATATATTACAACTTCAGGAAAACTCACCACCTACCTTATTCAAAGTAGTATTTGATAAAATTCCTATTGATGGAAAATGGGAAAGCTTCTCCGGTCATAGTATTGAGGCGATAAGTGTTTGCCCCACAGATCTCATATATCAGGTACAGTCCAAGCCAGAGCCATTGAAACTTAGTGTGCTTTCCCTTCTTTTCCTGGGCCTTTTCCCACAAGAGAACCAAGTCTAAAATGTGAAAGGCCTTATACTGGGCTCTTCTATCAAACCATCGCTTTACTACTTCTTGGTGGCACGCAAAATGTTCAAGGGCTATGTCTCCTTGTTCCTCCATCTGCACCAGGTTCAAAAGTCCAACTTCCACGATGTTGTCCTGGTTGCTGAATTCCTGCATGAACTATAAAACTAGGATCTGTAAGTTGATGGGGAATACTAGATCCTAGCCATAAGCCAGATGGAATGGAGATGTCCCCAGGGCTTCCTTTATTTGGATATGATCTGCCAAGAGAGCGAATCTAAGCTTTTGGTGCCAGTCCTGGGGGTTCTATTCTAACATATGTTTGATCACCTCAAGTAAATTTTTATTGGTCGACTCAGTAACACCATTTTCCTGGGGGTAATAGTTGCTAAAGAAATTCAAGGTGATCTTTCTGTCATAGGTCCATTCAAGTAATTATGCCAAATAAAATGTCAAACCATTGTCACATACTATAGAAAAGGGCATTCCAAATCTTGTGACGATGTTTTCTTCCATGAATTTTATAACTATGTCTCCCGTGTTGTTTTTAGAAGGAATCACTTTAGACCACCGGGTGCAGTAGTTGGTAGCAGTCAAAATATGCTGGTGGTTGGTAGACAAGTTGGGGTTAATTTCCCTGATGAAGTCAAATGCCCATTGGGCAAAGGGTCTAGCTTTGAAGAATGGCTACAGAGGCATGGTCGGGTTCCACTTATGATGTGCTACAGTTTGGCAAGTATGGCATCTGCTAATGTGAGTGTAGACATCTTTGAAAATATAGGGCCAATAATACCTGGCTCTGAGGATCTGATGGGTAGTGGCATCAGTTGAGCCATGTCCAGTTCCAGATTACCTGTGAAATTTATTGATCATTTTTGCAGCCTGGTCCCTGTCTATGCATCGGAGGTATACCCCTTCATAATTCCTGCAGAAAAGTGTTCCATTTTTTTATCATGAAGTGCATGCTTTTCAACTGCAGGGCATGGTGTTTGTTTGGGGGAAGCCCCTCCGGGCATATGTTTTTCAATAATAAGTATACCAGGTTGGTATACCACAGATCTTGAGTGATGGACTCCACTGTGTATGTGTGGCATTTGACGTTAGGAGTCTCTTCTGCCATCGCTCTACATAGTCCCTGGCCTCGGACTATCTTCATGGGTTGCATTTCCAAATCATACTCTTCAAGGATGGCCATCCATTTCCACCGTCTTTCACCTAATTCACTTTGCAGGAGTAGAGACTTAACAGCTTGGTCTGGGATGATAGAGTACACTTTGCTCCAGAGAATGTAATGCTGTAATTTCTTCACAACGTGAACAAGAGAAAAGGCTTACTTTTCCAAAGGAGAATACCAGACTTCAGTGTTGTTAAAGGGGGAGCTCATGAAATCTATCAGTCATTCTTCCCCTTTGACCTTCTGGGTTAAAATTGCTACGGCAGAATGTGGTGAAGCAAAGGAATATATATGAAAAGGGAGGGAATAGTTTAGACTAGCTAAGACTGGTGCCTCCACAATCATTTATTTAATCTTGGTGAATGCCTACTTTTCCTCAAGAATCCACTCAATCTTTGTATCTTTCTTCATCATTTCATTGAGTGGCTTTACTATCTCAACAAATCTAGTGATGAATCGCCAGATGAAATTTATCTTCCTGAAGAAAGATCTCATTTCTTTCTTGTTGTCGGGCATCTGTAGATTTAGCAGCACTTCAAGTCTCTTAGGGTCAATGGATATACCCTTCTCGGAGACAATATGCCCGAGTAGCTTCCCTTTAGTGACCCTGAATATACATTTCTTAGGGTTGAGGGATATTCTGTACCAGTAACATCTCTCACAAATCTCTGTGAGGTGGGCAGAATGATCATGCCTGTCCCAGGAAAAGATGGTCAAATCATGCATGTAGATGATTGTGCATCAATTTACTAGGCCTTCGAACGTAATGTCCATAGCCTTCTAAAATGTGGCCCCTGCGTTGATTAGGCCAAAGGGCATTCTCAAGTATGCAAATGTTCCCCACTTGGTGGTGAACGCCATTTTGTCTCTATCTTCATACTTAACCATGACTTGGTTATACCCAGAGTACCCATCTAGGAAGGACATCATTTGTGATCCATTCACAATTTACAATACCTGATCCAATGAGGGGAGAGGGTGATTAACCTTCTTAGATGCCTTGTTTAAATTTCAAAAATCCATGCAAAGGAGGATCTCACCACTTTTATTCCTCACAGGGACGAGGTTGGAAACCCACGTAGTATGCTGGATTAGAAAGATGATCTGGGCTGACAATAGTTTTTAAACCTCCTGATGAATTAGAGGCTCAATTAGTGGGTTGACAGGTCTTTGCTTTTGCCGAAAGGGCTTAGCATCAGGTTTTAGTGGGATGGTATGGGTCACGATGGATGTATCATAGGTCTTTAAATCCTCATACCCCCATGTGATTACATCAATATATTCTTGTAGAATTATGAGAATCTTCTCCTTCTCCCTAGGGGAGAAGGAGGTGCCAATGTGTACCAATTTTTCTTCACCAGCCTGGCCGATGTTTAATTTTTCAAATTTTCCTCCCTCAGAGGAGGATGATATCTTTTCCCAGCCCTGAGGGTCTAATTCGAAGATTTTTTCTAGCGCTACCATCCCCTTTGGAATGGTGTTGGTTGGTAAATCTATGATCTTGTCATATTCTTCACCCTGCCCAGTATCATCGTGATCTCTCTCTTCCACTATCTGGTCCTCAAAAACACCAACATTGGCCATGAAGGCCAGGATATGTTGATCATCTTCAAAAACCTGAAAGTGGGTGACATTGTCTAGGATGGAAAGGGTGGGGATCATCTCAACTAAGAAGTTTTGGAGCCGGGATCCAACCATTGGCTCAAGGGTGCTGGCAGATACAGTGAGAGCATCTGAAACATAGTTTCTTTTTTAGGGAATGAGTTCAATGCCAAAGGCACCAAAATATTTGATGAGGCTCCATGCCTGGTTGCGATATGTAGCCAACCTTTTATCATGACAAGTTTATTGACTCTAGACCTGCTTTACGATCAACTCTAAATCACCCAGCGCCCGGAGGTGGGTGATTCCCTTTCTTAGTTCGAATAAGATTCCAAGGACCAAGGCCTCATACTCCATGACATTGTTTGTGCAGTTGAACTACAACCTATAAGATGCGAGGTAGGATTTCCCCCATGATTTGACCAATTCCACTTCGGCCCCATAGCCTTGTTTGGACTGGAACCTGTCAAACTTAAGGGTCCACAAGTCATTGTTCATTGTCTGGGGCTGGGAAGGAAAAGTGGCCTTTGGATTATTTTTGGGAAGGCTAGGAGGAGTTTCCCCTGGCTCTAATAGCACTTGGGTGAGGTTTTTTCCTGGAGAAGCCTATGGCTGGGATTACTAGATTGGCGGCATTGTGGGGATACCGCTAGAATGATTGCTGGGTCCAGGCGTATCTAAAAAGTGTTTCTTCTCCCAGAGGGTGTTGATGTGTTAGGTAGCAGTGGAAATACATGGCTCACACTCTAGTTTTGAATATTTTTGATAATGCACCCAACACCAAGTGTCGGACAAGAGTGTAGCAAGGATTGTTGCGGTAACTTATGAGTTAACCTCCCCCCTTAGTCTTTCATCTAGGTCCTACATTCTTTGAGAAACAATGGGATCCTCCCTCAGGGTGAAATCAAAGGTCAATATTTCTAGGGGTTGGTACACCCTGGGGGAAGTCTCAGAGAAGAGGACTTCATTTACCCTCCCAACTTTGGTGAGGGCTTATTTCATCCGAAGCTCACTTTCTACCCGGATATAGTTAGTCTCCGTCCCAGGGGAGCCACAAGTGGGAAAAGTTGGTAGAGAAATACCCATTAAGGGAATTAGACCAATTGTGACTTAGTAACATCCCATCAATTTTTGGGATGTCCACCACTTGGATGTCAATTACGCTTGCTATCCTAGGGTCTTGGATGAGCTAAATCTGGACGTTCTTTAGCTCACCTACCATTTTAACAATAGTCTTTTCTAGCTGGACTACTACACAGTTAGATGGAGTAGGGTGAAATCCAAGCTTCTGGCATATGGATAGGGGCATGATGCTGTCTGAAGCTTTGGAATCTACCAAGAAATTGTAAAGGTTCTTCCCTTGCATGTTTAAACCTAGTAAGAAGGGAGGATCCTTAGTATTACTCTGGAAGATAGTCGCATTGGCATCATCAAAAGTGACAGTCTTGGGTAGGCGACTAATAGTTTATGGGTTTCCCAAGAGCTTCAGAAGAGACTTCCTCTGCTCGGGACAGTTCAACAAAACCTCCATCAAGGTCATGGAGGTGGTAGTGCATTCTGACGCCTTTGTGATGTCAAACCTCCCCCCAAGGAATTGTTGGCTTCCCTCAGCTGAGTCCTTAGCTTGGTTAGAGCTAGACCCTTTCAGAGGGAAGGGGCGATCAGTTGTATTATCCTAGGGAAGGGTGTCTTTGGGAGGTGTGGGCATGTAAACTGGTCCTTTACCAGCCTAACTCTGGGTGTTGTAGGGAGTCTGTGGGTTGGTGAAGGCATTGGCCTCAAAGGATAGAATAGATTCATCAAAGAACCCCTGTAATTTGAGTTCTTTCTTGTCTTCCTTATTTTCTCCAAAGAAGAGGGTCTCACAGGTGAAGGCACCGTGAGTGGGCTCTTGTATGGGAGGTTTCAGGGGAGTAGGATCAATAGTTTGTTGTCTATCTACCTGGGAGATCATGATGACCTTCTCTAGTGTAGTGCAGTTCACCTCAGAATGAGAGCTTGTTTCATGCAATCTACACCAGTTGGTCAGGGGCTGGAGTTCTATGATTGGCATGAAATGGGAAGGTCCAGCACCACCTTGATTGGTGTTTTGGTTCAGATGAGGACCTCTGGTGTTAGCATTGTTGTTCCATTATTGTTGGTTGGGCCAAGGCCCATTGTTGTAATTCCTTCCTTCGGCATTGGTATTTCGTTGGCCAGAGAAAACATTCCCTCTCTGGGAATTAGTGTTGTGGGGTGCAAGAGACCCCACCTTCAGCTGCCCCATGTCCACAGTCAGTGAGGACAATAGTCACTAGAGGGATTCAACATCGATAGACAGCTGGGTGTTTGCATCATAATGTGATGATTGTTTCTATTGGTTCCTAGGGAAGGCAGTAGCGGGTATCAGAGTTGAGGGTGGCATTCCTCTAGCCGTAGATGATTGGAAGAAAGGCACTATGGTAGGTTGTGTCTGTGGTTGTTGTGTTTGCTGCAGCTGGTTCCAGGGAACAAATTCCAGACCTCGTATTATCTGGGCTTGCGATGGATATATGCACCGGGCCTATTGGTCTATCAATGGTGGTGGGGGATTCATGGCCATCACATTGGCACCCATTTCCTGATTGGGGTTGTATCCCTCGATGTAAGAAGTTTCACTGGGTATCATGTTAAAAGGCATGCTCTACCCAATCCTGCCCATAGATTTGTTAAGACCATGGGACAACTCCAAGGCTAGGTTGTAAACCTTTGCCAGAGTATCCCGGTCAGTGAGGGTGGAATTTATCCATAGGAGAGTGGCAACAAAAGGGTCCATTATGTTTAGGTACATCTGGATAGTCACTTTCAGATATGGGATGAAAGGACCCGTGCACCGCTTCAAGGCACATTGGAACTAATGATTGAATGCTGCCAGGGGCTCATTCGGTTCCTTCCTGATGGAGATGAACTAGATATGGGACCACACTGGGTCCATGTGTATGTGAAAGGCCACCAAAAGGACGTCTTCCATATCCTTCCAACTATTGATGGAGTTGGCGGGTAGGTTAAGATACTAGTTCTACTCATTCTGTCCCAGGGACAGAGGGAACATCCAGGTCACAACATCTTGATGTTGGATCTGGTGTTAGTTCATGGAATCTTTATATGCCTACATATGCTATTCTATAGTTTGTTAGCCTAGGTTCTCATATCAAGGACAAATATTTTCTAGGTGTGCAGGAAGATCGTTGGTTGCTCTCGGAAACGTTCCCATCGGGGACCCGGTGTTACCAAAATACGCAGCCATCAGGGGTATTAGATTTTGGTTTGGTTGGACATTAATCCCCAGAGTTGTCTAGGAGATTTGGGTATTATGAGATGTATTAGATCCCCAGATGATGTTGGCTATCTTGGTTTTAGGGTCTATTTCTTTTGAGCGGGAGGCTCGAGTTTGATAAACCTTCCGAGATAAGGGACTGATCTAAGGATTCTTTCAAATCGGGCTGGTGAAAATGATCCAATCCCACTAAAGGTCTTCTTCCTAAAACTATGGCTTGGGGAACCCTTAGGTAGTGTAAAGTATAAATCTTCATAAGGGGACAAGCTCATGCCCTCCTTCTAGCACCAGTGTCTGTTGACAGGGGTTTGTGACCGGGTCTGCTAATAGATGTAAGTTGTAACCGGGTACCAGGGTACCGGCCAACTTCAATTGTAAAGGTTTTCCAAAGAAATGAGATTCTCTAGGCCTTCAAGCATGTGAGACTCAGGTCTCGACAGTGCAGGAGCTAAGTTGGGGGTTGTGACTTTTGTTCAAGGGGATAGCTGGTTATCTCAGCTTGTCTTCTCTGGGGATTTCGGTAAGTGGGGTTTCCTACAAGCATTCATTAGTCAACCGAATAAACTTCAAAAGATAGGCCAGGGTTAGAAATACTTCATCTACCTATAGTCATGCATATATATTCAAAACATCAATGATGCTTTAACATGCTATGCTAAAACATTGAACACACATAGAATCATCAGTTCACATATATTCAATAGCAAGGGAAAAGGAGTTCGTTAATCTACTTAAAATATCAAAGCAAGGGACATAAGAAACATACATCATGAAAGAATATCAACTTAGAGATCAAGAGACCAACAATGACATTGTGAGAATCCTTTCTTCTTCATTAATATTTTTATAGCATCACTGGTGAGTACATCAACAATGGCTCCAAGAGAGCATCTATCTACTAAACTGCTAAAAACTAAGGAGCATTGAGCTCTGCAACAACTAGAAATGAAACTGAAATGCTCTAGCCATGGACTGTAAAATCGTCAATTTCATAAACCCTTGGAATGAGGTTAGACTTGTTATTTATATAGATTTGCCCTAAAATTAACCTAACTTAACTCTACACTCAACCAATAAAATACAATTTTTGGTGGCCGATACTACCTGCACCACGCTACAACAACCTCGAGAAGAGCCGAGGTCTGACATGTCAGAAGAATGAGACAAGAAAAGAGGTATGGAAGAATCAGATTCGAGAAGAGAGCCAGAGGGAGAATAGAATAAATTTGATCCCCCAGGGATTGAGGCTACATGCCTTATTAATGGAAAAGAGGCTCACTATCTCTGATGCGCTAGGTGTTATGCTGGGGTGGCACCTTGGGAAGACCACCTGACAGAGTTATCTTTTGAGCTGATGTGCCTTGCTGGAGTCACCTACTTTCTAATATCCTTATTAACTATCTGATAATGACTGGTTGGCTTTGGGGAACCTAGACACGGGTCATCCAAAGAATACAAAACTATGGATCTAAAACTCTGGGATTCAGGAGCCTAAGCTCAAAGAATAAAGAATACAAAATATGTACGACCGATGGAATTATCTGGACTCCAAAGAACCTTATTACTCCTTACTATTTTTGAATACTTCTAATGCTTGGCTTATGCCCTCCTTGTCTATGTCTTTGATGCCATCCCATTGGCCATGGACAACCTCCAACTTATCTTTGACTTCTCCGGCCCCGTTCTGGAACTCATCGACCATCTTCACGACATCATGTGCCCGGATCATCATCTTGGATAATATTGATAACCTGCCCCTGTCAAAATCTCTGGCAACCAGATATAGAGACTCCATTCACTCATCAAATTTATTGAGGACATAGTCCTCTAGGGTGCATGCCCTAGTGGTGAAGGGTTCGACTTGTGACACCCCTACCAAAAATGCCTGAAATAGGCCCAAAGGATATTGGGCCACGGTCACCTTCTCTCTTAGGGCCTTAACCAGTTCCTTTCATACCTCGATTTTGAGGCCAAGTCTGGAGTACTAGGCCTGGAAAGAATCGTATGATTCATCTCCCAAAATTCTTGCCTCTATGATGGTTTCTTCTCCAGGGTTGAAAACTTCCTCCAAACTGGCCTTCCATTTTTCATATTTCTCCAAGCCCTGCTCCCATACAATAGCGAAGCCATTTTCATATTGTCATATGGCAGCTATCTGTTTAGTGACCCACCCATCCATAGACTGCACCTTCTTCATCATGGCCCAGAGAGAATCCATGTTACCCTGAGCAATAGGAAACCCAGAAGTAGAAGCTTCTAGGTGGATCTCGACCAGAGGTTGTGTAAGTTTCGCCAAAAGTGTGAGGAGATTTGCATTGTTCTCTTTTTCCTGCTTTAACTTCTGGCCTTGTTTAATGTACCAAGCCTCTACTACTTTTGTGGCCTCTCTCAACATGTCCTATTCACCCTTCTTCTCTCTTCTCCCTAGTGCCACTTTCATAATAATGTAATCTTTGGGCCTTATAGCTATTGCATCTACATTTGGGGGAGGTGTTGCAATTGTCACAACTGTACTTCTTGTTGGACCAGTCTGGAGGGTATGGACTGTCCATGCCTTCTTAGGATTTTGGGCCTCTAAATTTTGGGCCATCATCTCAACCAAGGAGATTGGTACACCTAGTTACCACCGGGGCCTTCATCTTTCTTGAATCTACTAGCTATTGGGGTGGCTGGGGCGGCTTCGTTGTTAGGACCTAGGCATCGGGATTCCTTTCAAAATCTGGCGATGTATTCCTGGGATCAACATTGTCATTAGGCTCTTTTTCTTTTTCCTATTCCTTCTCCTACTCTCAGGAGGCCTCAGTATTTTCCACATGGTTGGTGTCCTCTTTTTTGATGTCTGGAGCTTCTTCTCCTCCGGTATCAACATCACCTATATTTTTGGGGATTTCCTGGTCCTTCTCAGCATCAGTTGATTCATTGTTTATATTTTTGGGGATTTCCCCATCCTTCTATTGTTGTTTTTCTTTGGCCTCATCAGTTTCATCTACCAAAACATCTTCCTCCACTGGGACATCTTGTGGAGGTGGGTGAGGTCTCTCGCCAAAGTTTAACAATGCAACTTCTTTTACTACCTATCTTAATGTACTCCATGGGAACTGGTCCTCTGGAGTAACCAAAGGCATTTGGAGCATGATGATTGAGGGTATGGTTGATCTCGTGGGTCTGGTTTCCTCAATCATCAATTTCTCATCTATGTTTTGCCTTGGTTCATCCTCGGTCTCTTGGACTGATGTTTTCTCTAGCTCGAGCTCTCTTTGTGTTTCCCCTCGGACTTCCTACTCTCTGGTAGCTTCTTGTTCTGGGACCTCTTCTTATGTAGGGATATCCTCCTTCTCTTGGGTGGTGATCTCCTCCACCATGTGATCTACATTCTCATGAAGGTTCATGAGTTCATCTTCCTCGAAGACATCATCAAAATTGTCATGTGGGGGAGAGGAATCAAAAATATTCTCAAGTTCGGGTGAATCCAAACTGATATCAATCGAAGGCAGGTCTGGCATACTGGGGCTAGCAATTGCGCTTGGAGTGGGGGTCACCTTCTACTTCTTCTTCCTTATTAATGGGACCCCAGTGTCTAAAATACTTGTAGACCCCGCCTCAGCAAGAGTCTACCTACTCATCATTGTGGCCAATGATGGGGATCCCGCCAGGTGAGCAGATGCTACTAGAGTTACAAGGAGGTTGGAGGGAATTTGTGCACTTATCTGCTGGCTAGCCAGTCTTGCCAACTCCATTTTTTTTGTATTTGTACCATTATGGGGGCCAGACCTGAAGGAGGTACCTTGGCTGGGATATCTTCTTTCTCCTTCCGCTTTCTTGTGCTAGGTCCTGTGGAAGTAGCATGCCTTTAAATAATTGGCCCCTTCCGGGTGCTCTTGGGACACACCCAGGCAAAATAATTATGACTGGCCTCTAAAATGGGGTGGAATACCCCCTCTATTGTCAAATCCTCTGGGGTGGACCAATCCACCAGAGGGAGATCCAATTTATCTAATCCATGCCCTTTATATATTGGGTCCTCCAGCGGCCCGTCATCTGAAAAACCTTCAGAAAATTTTGAAGTTTGGGCACTTTCATCAGTCCCTTGGACATTTGTGAATGTTGGTGGGCCTAGAGATCAGAACTGTCTTAGCAATTTGCCTAAAAATCTTCAATATCTACTATGTGTGGCGGGGATGCCAGTGGAAGCGCCAAAGCTATCTTTCTGAGTAGATCAAATTTTTTTTGGTATGGTCAAATTTGACCAACCCCAGACTCCTTAACTCGCTATTTGCCTCTTTTTCTATGGCCAGAATGCAAGTATAATTCCCACAAGAGACTGGGAATGGAACATTGGTGACCTTCTTCACCATGAAGAAGGTGTGCAGCTCCAAAATCTTTTGGAAAAACTCTAAAATAATGATTCTATTCCCACAATACCAGGGAAGAAGATAGGGTTTCCTAAAGAAGCCAATCACCTAAATATATGTGTGCTACTTGAATTAAATAAAATAATTTCCGTAGGTGCTCACTAAGTTCATCGCCTCTTGCGATAATCGGTATCTGGAATCCCGAGTAAGTGTTAAAATGTTTTGGTAAATGAATGCATCATTTACCCTGTAAAAATTTGGGAAACTTAGTTCCCATTGGACCTAGGATAATGATCCCATGGTGTTAGCTGGCTCAGCCCATTCCCAAGAATGCCCATTTTTTTTAAACCCAGAAAATCTGGTCTTTGTTGGGCCAGTGCCCATAGCACATAAGATGTCATGTAAAATTTTGAATTCTGGAGAACTCCCTTCAACTGCGAGTCCACATGGTTGCCTATGATAGCTTCCCAATCAAAATTTTGGTTGCAGGTGGTGATGTAGTAAAGAAAGTAATACATCCATGCTGAGAAATCCTAGGCATGGGGCTGTCTGAAGATCCTGCATAGAAAAATAATGCCCAGCTGAATGGGCTCTTTGAAATCCCCACAGGGAATTTCCAACTTTATCTTTTTATGGTCTCTCTTTGAAGACTTCAGCCACTAAGATTTGAGGTATTTCCAGGAGTTGAGAGCAACCTCATCAAATTCTTGTAATGACTTGGCCCGGTTGATGATGACAGACCCCTTGAATTTTGGAATCCCCAGCACTGAGGCAAAAGTTGCTGCGTCCAGGTTGACAATTGTCACTAGATATTGTAATGGTCAGGGATCAGCGAGAAGAATAGTCTGAGTAGGTGCATTGTAGAGTGTCTCTAGCTAGAGTATTAGCTCAGCTGATTGCACTGAGAAAGGAAAATTCACATCTTTAATGATTTTGGAGGTGGCCATATTATCTCCGTCGGCCTTTAGTTTGTATATGGCTTGAATTAAGCCCTGTATTTCAGCCCAAAGTCCAGGCTTTGTGTCTGTTATTTCCTTCACTTTGGAGTCCACCTTGGACCCCACAAGAATACCCTCCTTCAGGTATTTAGAGGTCAGTGGCAGCTTAGCCAGCATCTTTTTGGCCTTGGTTTTTGTGGCTGCCCGAGTGAAGGTAGTAGGCAGCTCTAGGCTATTAGGAGGAGTGATCACTTTAGACATCTTGATCACACAATTTTCAACCTGCAAGACCAAAGGAATGTCAATACATGATACAATAATAATAACTTTATGGATTCTGGGGAAATCATCACCATTTTGCACCTTTTCAAAAATGTTAGCACACATCAAAAATCTCAGAGTATCAAGACATACATGGGTTGGATTCTAATAAACACCCGGGGATCCAGGGTATTGGACTAAGTGACAAAGATGGAATGAAGACCCAGTGGCTTCTCATCACCTGGAGTCTGAAAGAGTTAGCCGTTGTCGACATGACTAATAGGAAGTCATACTTGGCTGACGGGTCATCATGTGGCCACGTGATAGGTGGTGTAAAGGGCATTAATGGCGACAAGTGGGCTGATACGGGGGAAATTGAATGCTAGATGGGATGGGGTTTGAATTCCCACTTGTGGGAAATTAATCCTACCATTAAGATGACATGATAGAGGAGAGAGAAAGCTGCCATGGCTTGAAAGTGAGGAGCCGAGTTTGAACCATGGTGACTACCTCTCGACAAGCTCGACAGGGTGGTTCAAAACATGATGGAGCACAAAGAGCTTGTTAGGATGGAAGGATATACATGAGATATATACACTAAAATTAAGAGGGTCAAGGCTTTGTGAGGGCCGAAGTGTAGCTCGTAGAACAACAATGACATATATACAATATTCAAAGAGTATTCACATAATGTACATAATTTACAGATGCCCAAAACTATTCTACCACAATGTACAGAATATACATTACATTACAACTGCATAGAGGGTGGACAACCCTCTGGTAGAGTCATCCCACCAATAGGAGGTGACAAAATAGAACCAAAGACAGAAATGAGAGAAAAACAAAAACAATACAATACAAACGAATGAAAACCAGGAAACCAGAGGAACAAAAAACCAAAGAGGGAAAAGCCAAAAGCCAACCTGGAACATGAAGAATGTAGGGAAGGTGAGCATAGGAAGTTCTCTACAACAAGTTCACCTTCAAGCAGCCATGAGAAAGATCCACAAATCAACGTTCAATTAGCCACTAAGCACAGGGAGCAATTCGCTGTTTAGTCTCCTTAATCACCTTAAAATTGCTCTGAGTGCACTAAGTGTTTTAATCATGGTAAATTTTAAAATGATAGGTAACTTGTATTTATACCCTTAGGGTAAAAATAGGTTTCATTCTCTCCACAAACTTTGGAACAAGCAAACCTTTGGACTCCGGGCTCGGGGATTCTATGCAATCATACCTTCTCGCAAAAGAAGACATAATGGCAGAGAATTTTGGAGCCCAAAATCCAGCTCTGGAAAGAAAAAACAAACTCTAGGACTAGGTCCTAGAGACACAAGAAGGCAAAGGAAAAAGAAGGACAACCCTCGTGGATGCAAAGCCCAGAGGGAAAACAAGCAAAAATAAATAAAACAAGGGAAGAGAAAAAGTGAGAAAGGGAGACCCAACATTTATCCTACAAAATGTAGTGATGGGTATGCAAGGCATAGCATATTCTCTTTCAAAGATGTGAATAAAATACTCCATAACATCCAAAAACTCTCCCTTATTACAATGTGTTTGTAGGATCTTATAGAAAGAATTCTTTGAATTAAATCTCAAAAATGCAACCAAAATGTGGCTCTCCAAAATGTGTCATGTGGAGATCTCCTCATGGCAGTTGTTACAACTACTTTGGCATGTTGATCCCTACATCATTACTCTCCTTTTGTACTTGTAGAATGGGTGCCACCTATGCCTTTTTTTATATTTCTTTGCTATCATGAGGGGGTAACTTCCCAATTCTAATTGCAATGATTAGTCATTTTTAAAGCGTGTAGCTGCTTTATTTTTGGATCAAATTTGCCTCAAGATTTTACCTAGGCTGAAAAGAGGCATTTTAGCTTGAAGGATGTGGGCCCTATAGGTCCACTAACCCACACAACCAAAAATTAGACACATGTCAGATAGGCGAGAGTCTTTGGAACTCCCTTCACTTGAAATTGGGCCAAAGACATGTGGTGGTGACACATGGCACATCGGTGGCAAATTTTGGATTTTCTTTCCTTTTGAACCTTCAAAATTTCAATGGTGTTGACACATGGAACCTGCTATAGTGAGCACACTTTTAAAGATAAATACTTGAAGAAAAATACCTCACTAAATTGGTAGAAACCACATCATTTTGGCATTTGGTTACCCAACTTGGCATGGTCATAAATTTTTTCTCGATGCTCAAAATTTAGAATAGCATACATCATTGGAAAGGTATTCAAGAGATCTGGATTCTTTTACATCATGCCTTTGGTATATTACTTTATGGGATGGACAATAGTTTTGACCCACAATCCTACTCTAAAGGCCTCCAAAAATGCACATTTTTGAAACATAGAAAAATATGAAAAAAATTGATTTTTCTCATTCTCACCCACCCTTGTCACTTATACATTGCCTCTGATCACCTTCAAACTTCATAGATGAAGGTTGAGGTATATAACATCTACAACTTTTGGGGACTCGTAGGGGATCTCAACTTGCTGAGAAAGAACCTCAGAATCTCTAGTTTTTGGAGACCACATTGCTCTCCTTCTCTACGTTCAACATGGGTACTACATGTGCATTTTCTAGCTTCCTTACCACCACAAGGGAGTAAATTACCAATTCCACTCACAATGACTAGTCATTTTCAGTGTGTGTGTGGTAGTTTCATTTTTGGATCAAATCTACCTCGAGAGTTGACTTGAGTTGAAAAATTAGAATTTTATCTTGAAGGAATTAGACCCCAAAAGTCCATTGATCGACACAACCATAGATAAAATAGATGTCACATGGGTGAGAGCCTTTGGAACTCCCTCTGTTTGAAATTGGGTCCAGGATGTGCGGTTATGACACATGGCACACTAGTGGGAAATTTTAGATTTACTTTCCTTTTAAACCTTCAAAATCTCCACAGTGCCGACATGTAGTAGGGTGGTCTCATAGCAGTGTGTGCCACTTTTTTTTCCAACTTTGACATCGAAATGAACATTCTAAAAAACAATCTTCATATTTGGACACCTATTTCCGCTAAACCGTTAGGAATTTGAAGATGATATAAACTAGTGATTTTTAGCATTTTTTTTTATAGATTCTACATATTTTTTTTGGAATTGATTTGTATCAAATTTTTCATCTCCTTCGAAAATTAGTTTTTCACAACAAACTAATTTTTTAAAGAGTGACACTCACTATATCAAACATAAGTTTTTTTTAAAAGGGCTAAAAGTGTTATTCTTTCAAATTTAGATTTCTAACACAAATATCTAGTTATTGCAATTAGTTTTATTTTATTATGTTGAATATTTTTTATTTTATTGAGCTTTAAAGTGGATTTAACTATAATTTAGATGTAGGTTCATTATATCAGTCATAACTTCGTCTTAAGACATAATATTGTATTATATTTAAATATTAAGCATGCAATCCCAAGAAGAGTACATTATAGTTGGTATCAAAGCATATTTCATGCTATCTGGTGAGAAGTAGTTGATACAAAATAGCCAAAGAGTTCAAAGTGCATTGGCAAGAGAGAAAGAAACTCACCACCAACATGACTGATCAAATGAGAAATGAATTGAGGGATTTCGTGGAGAAAAAAACCCACCCCGCCCAAGCTCTCATGGAGGAAAATGAGAGGACTAATAAACTCCTCCTTCAAGCTATTCAAAATTCAAAATATGAAAAGCTTGATTAGTTATTCAAGATAATCAACTCCTTACAACTCTCCAAAGCTAATTTCATGAAAGAAAATAGAAAATGTCTTCAAGCATGGGCAAGGAGAGTGGGTTGCCCAATGTTTGGTCCTAAAAAAATCTACTCCACAGGGGCCAGCCATACACATTGATATTCAACCTATTCTTAGGAAGCATAAAAGAGTGTTTGAGGATATTCAACTAGGGTTACCTCCCAAGAGGGGATTTGAACATATCATAGAATTAGAAAATGGAGAAAAACCATTAATTACCACCCGTTATAGACATCCTCAAAGATACAAAGATAAGATTGAGAAGACTATTAAAGAACTCTTTGAAATGGAACACATTCAACCCAGCTCAAGTCCTTTTGCATCATCAGTAGTGCTTGTCAAAAAGGAGGATGGAACCATGAGAATGTGTATACAAAGCACTGAAGAAGAAAATAATTAAGAACTGCTACCCCATTCCAAGGGAGGATGAAATTTTAGATTCAAACTTCATGGGGCTAAATAATTCTCCAAGATTGATTTATGTTGATGATATCACCAAATCAGGATGGGGAAAGAAGATGTGCCTAAGATTGCCTTTAGATGCCACTATGGGTATTTTGAGTTCATATTCTTACCTTTTGGCCTCACCAATGCCCCTTCCACCTTCCAATAATTTATGAATCATATATTCAAAAAATAGTTAAGGAAATTTCTACTTATATTCTTTGATGACATCCTTATTTATAGCAAGACATCGAAGAATGGTTCAGGTCACCCGGGCCTTCATTTTGTAAAAGGGATTTAGTATGTAGTATTTTATGTTAAGTTCATGTTTTTGTTTGAAATAATGTCTTGAAAATAATTTCTAATATATGTAAGGTTTTTTGAGTCAATGTTAGGTTTCTAGGTGGGTTGTTGAGTCCTTTTGTAAAACGTTAAAAAATTGAAGTTGTCAAGACAATTTTGTAATTTTGACTTTAAGAGAAGTTAAACAGTCAAGGAGTTTAAAAGGTAGTTAGGTTTAGATGTTTTGGGTGAAAATGTTTTATAAGTTAGGAATGATCGATGGAGGAGGTTGTTGATGCAAAATTTAAAGTTTGAACATTAATAAAATACTATTTTCCTACATTCTTCATTGAAAATTGCTTCTAGAAAAGGTTGTATGGCCCTATACAACTTATAGGTGACGTTTCATGTATTGGAATTGATGAACCTATGAATATTCTCTCATTTTCAGTTGTTTTGACTTGTTTTCATTAAGGTTGAAGAATTTTATTATATTTCTACTCGAAATAGTCTAAAACCCTAATTTTGAGGGTTTGATAGAGGCAAAATGAAGTTTTGAGCTATTCCACCAGTGAAATGGCCTAAGAACTAGTGGAATGTAAGTAATTAGGTTTTTTCTTTTTGTGTTTTTGAAGTTTTCAGGGTTAGAGAATAATATTTGGTGAAGAGTAAGTGATGCTTTAGGGCAAAAACTCCTTGTTTTGGGTGGAAAGGTTTCTTAGAAGTAGAATTTTGTGGAAGAGTTTCTTAGAGACCATTATAGTTGATAGAATTTGCATGTGCTGACACAATATGAAATTTTAGGTTCTCTGGAATATAAAATTGAGATTTGCAGATGGTAGAACCAAGAGTTGCCTAGTAGAAACAAACCTAACTAGGCCTTGTCAAAAATAGGGTAGTCAAATTTAGGACCTTTTGTTACGAAGCATCCATAAATAAATTTGGAGTATATTTTAGAAATTCATAATGGGTATCCAAAATAGGCATAAGGTTGTGGATTTGAGAGGTTTCTTTTAAGATATGAACAAAATACCCGGTTTTCTCTTCTACTAGGTCAAGAAGGCAATTTTTAAAGAAATATATTTTGTTTGTTATGTCAGGGTTTGGTAGAGAGTTGATTTATTAAGTTTGAATTGATACCCTGATCTGCATCAAAGAAAAACCTCCAATATATTGAGGAAATATTAAGAATCTTGGAATCTGAGTCCTTATTTGTTAAGGCTTCAAAATCTGAATTTAGATTAGAAGAAATCCTTTATCTAGGACATAAAATTAATGCAGAGGGAGTAAGTGTTGATGAGGGAAAAAAATTAAAGGAATAAAGGAGTGGCCAAAACCAAAAACTCTAACCCAACATATAGGATTTGTGGGACTATGTAGTTATTATAGACATTTTCTAAAGGGTTTTTCCAAAATAACTACTCCATTAATAGACTTAACCAAAAAGGAGCCTTTTGATGGAATGATGCAACACAAAAAGCCTTTGAAAAGTTAAAAGAAGCAATGAGATCATGTCCTATCTTGGATATTCTATATTTCACACTACCCTTTGAATTACAATGTGATGCATGAAGAGAAGGCATTGTTGTAGTACTTGTGCAAAACAAACAACCCATTGCTTTTGAAATCCATAAGCTTATAGAGGCTAAGAAACATTACTCTATCTATGAAAAATAAATTTTAGCTATTATGCATGCCTTAGCCAAATTCATACAGTACTTGGTATGTGGAAAATTCAATATTAAAACTGGTCATAACAACCTAAGATTTTTCATTAGACAAAAAGATCTCAATGACCACTAGAAAAAATGGGTAAGCGAAATCCAATCTTATGAATTTGAAATTGAGTACATCAAAGGAACCAAGAATGTGGTAGTAGCCACCTTATCCTAATGAGGCCACTTAAAAACCACAACTAGCATCACAAGGGATTGGAAAAATGATATTATTGTAGAATATACTAAAGATATACAAGCCAATGAGATAATTAAAGGAAAGGAATCAAATGATGATTATAAGATAGTGGAAGAACTCATTCTTTATAAGGATAGAATATTCATTGTACAAAATTCCAAAACAAATATAAAAATTATGAAAGAGTGTCATGACAACCCCTTAGCAAGACATCTTGGTTATTACAAGACCTACAAGAAAATAAGAGAGAGGTATTCTTGGAAAGGCCTCAAGAAGGATTTTTTGAAATATGTTCAAGAATGTATGACTTTCCAAAAGAAAAAGGTTGAGAAGAACCACCTATCCAATCTATTACAACAATTACTATCCTTAACCAAAAATGGGAATGCATCTCAATGGATTTCATCACCGATTTACCCAAAGTATAGGAAAAATATTCTATCTTTGTTATAGTGGATAGATTGACCTAGTATGCACATTTTATTTTTATATCTATCCACTGTAAGGAACCTTGGATAGAAGAGGAATTCTTTAGAGTGATCTTTAAATTATATGGGTTACCAAAGAACATTATTAGTGACAAAGATTTAAAAAAAAAAATTCTTATCTTGATTTGGCAAAAACTCTTTTGGCTAACAAGAACTGAACTAACTCTCAACACCAGTTATCTATTGAAGACAATTATTCAATTGTGTATTTTCATTTATGTATACACAAATGTAGTGATGTTAGAATACTTCAGGGATAACTGAGAGGGGGGGGGGTGAATCAGTTATCTACAACTTTGAAACTCTTGTACTTATTAATCCAGATTGATATAAATTAAATGCACATTCAGATAACACATTACTCAACACATCAATTTGGTTACAGGGAAACCAAATGGTAAAAACCCCGGTGGGAATTAGTACCCACAAAGAACTATACTGTTTGTAGTAATCAGTGTTAAAAGATATTTCAACCTTTTTAGGAGTTGTACAATACAATGCAATAGTATAGTAACCTGGTTAAGGGTCAAACCCTATTAGGAGTCTTTTACAATAACCCTGTTAGGGGTGGAGGACTCACTATCCAAGTGGTGAAGGCTACAACCTTCTGGTTATTTGATACACATTGTATCATCAAGATGAACTGTTGTTTGTGACACTGCTTGTCTGATCAGTTCCTTTTATGCACCGATTATTTAACCTCTTGTAAAGAAATATAAAAATCTAATCTGTATTCTGAATTCTTCAACATAAAAATCTATATTATCAACATATGATAAATATAGCTTTACTGCATCAACACTCTGCTCTGCTTGTCAATCTCTGGCTTTCGCAACTCTTCTTATCACAAATGACCTTGTATAAATACATACTCCAATTATGAGATCATGGGAACTATTAGAAAACTCTTCATAACATCCTTGTCAGCTCTACAAAGTGCACAAGCATAATTACAACCGTGCAAGTCAATGCTAAACAGATGCGTCGCTTCACTAAGTCGGCTTCACCAAATTAATCATAAATTTTCAATCTTCTTGAAATATGTTTGGCACATTTAGATTAATATCAAAAACTCATAACTCATCATGAATATACACACACATATCCTGAAGATAGGTGCAACTCGATCAACATGTTACATACGTCAGCCTTAAACCATTATTCTTCCAGAACTTTAACCGTCAATAACAGAATTACATATCTTTACTGAAACTTCATATCTAAGTCTGCATGTATGAACATAGCATAGTAAACATGTCAACAACATGTATCTATCCACACTGGTCTTCATGTCATCATATTGATAAGTACATACAGAAGTACTACTATGTATTATATGTTGTCATCAATGACAAACATACTATCAATCAACTGTTTAGAATCAAATCTCCAACAATCTCCCCCTTTGGCATTGATGGAAACATATTATATAAAAACAAATTCTATTCATGGTGTCTTCTTTCTAATACAATCTTCTCAATATCCTCAACAAAGATTCATCTATACTGCTACAGTTTCATGTATTGTGTATTCTCTGAATACTTCCTCATTGTCGTACTTCCCTACTGTGTTCCTTTACTCCCCCATAGTATAAGCTCCTTGTATGTGTTCCTTGTTTGTCTTTTTTTTATTGGTACATACTTCCCCCATTGACATAAATGGAAAAGGGCACCATAAACCATTATGCACAGGTACTACTCTAGAAGTAGAGTAGTCAACCATTCATCAGTCACACAGGACTGATGTACTTGATTCTTTTTCTAATAAAACTTAGGAGAGGGAATGAGTCCCAAATTCTCCCTTAGATACTCAAAAATATCCTTTGCTAAAGGCTTCATGAAAATGTCTACTAACTAATCTTTTGTGCTTACATAGTCCAATGTCACTTCCTTGTCTACAACTTTTTCTCTCAGAAAATGGTACTTGATCTCTATGTGTTTTGTCTTTGTGTGCATCATAGGGTTCTTAGAAATGTTAATAGTACTGGTGTTATCACAATGAATAACAATAGGATAGTCAACCTAATTACCAAAGTCTTTAACCATCTGCTTGATCTAAACAATTGTTGTACAGTTCAGTGCTGCTGCAACATATTCTGCTTCTGCCGTTGACTGAGAAATACAATTTTTCTTCTTGCTTGTCCAAGATACCAACCTTTCTCCAAGAAATACTGCTCCTCCTGAAGTTCTCTTTCTATCATCAATACAACCTGCCCAATCTACATCAGTATACACATGAATTTGTGTATTCTCTGATTTAGGATACCATAAACCATAGTCTATAGTTCCCTTAAGATATCTGAATATCCTCTTGATTGCCATTAAGTGATTATGCTTGGGTTCAGCTGCAAATCTTCCAAAAATGCCAAATGCATTAGATATGTCATGTCTTGATTGAGTTAGATAAATAATATTTCCAATCATATATTTGTACAATGTTTTATCAACTGCTGTGGAGTCATCATCTTTTGAAAGTTTACTTCCTGTGATCATAGGAGTGCATACTGGCTTGCAATCCTCCATCTTGAAGGTTTTCCATATTTCTTTCACATATTTTGACTGATTAATGAATATTCCTTTATCTGTTTGCTTTACATTTAATCCCAAAAAGTATTTTATAGGACCAATCATACTCATTTCAAATTCATTCTGCATTTATTTTGCAAATGCTTTACTAAGATTTTCATTACCTCCAAAGATAATGTCATCAATACATATGGAAACTAATAGTAATCCATCAAGTGTTTCTCTTGTGAACAATTTGCAATCTACTGCTCCTTTCTTGAATCCAATCTTGGTGAGATATCCATCTAATCTTTCATAACATGCTCTTGGGGCCTGTTTGAGTCCATAGAGTGCTTTCTTTAGTTTGCATACCATGTCTGGTCTATCTGAAAGGTTAAATGCTTTAGGTTGTTCTATGTAGACTTCTTTTAAGTCACCATTAAAAAAGGCTGATTTGACATCCATTTGATAAACTTTAAAATCTTTTATTGTTGCATATGCCAAAAATAATTTTATGGCTTCCAGTCTGCTTATAGGGGCAAATGTATCAGTGTAGTCTATTCCTTCCTTTTTGCGCATATCCTTTACATACTAATCTTGCTGTGTTTCTTATTACTGTACCTTCTTCATTCATTTTGTTTCTGAAAATCTACTTTGTTCCAATCACATTTTTATCACTTGGTCTAGGAACCAATTCCCATGCGTCATTCTTGATTATCTGATCTAGTTCTTCTTTCATTGCATTTTTCCAATCAGAATAATTACAAGCATCTTCAACACTTAAAGGTTCAGTCTGTGAAAGTAAACATACTTCTTCATCCACTGTTAGATTCTTTGCTTTTGATCTGGTCAAAACAATGCTACTCTGATCTCCAATGATATCATTTTTAGAGTGGTATCTGGATGTAAACTTAGGAACATTAGGTGTGACTTCTTCCTCTATTATCTATTGTTCTTCATTGCATGAATCAAGGTCATTGCATGAGACATCAATGCAATCAAACATTTCTTCAATCATAGTATCTTTACTGTTAGGTCTGGGTTCTTCTTCAATCAAAGGTGCATAATCATAATACCTTTCTTGGATCATAAACTTCTCATCAATCTTAACATGTGTGCTTTCAATTATCTTCTTTAATCTTAAATTGAAACATCTGTAAGCTTTGATTTTTTTAGAGTAACCAAGAAAAATACCTTCATCACTTCTAGCATCAAACTTACCAACACTGTCATCTCTCTTGATGTAGCACTTGCTACCAAATATTCTGAAATATTTTACTATAGGTACATTACCAAACCACAGTTCATAGGGTGTCTTGTCCATGCTTGGTCTCAATTGAGTTCTATTTATGGTATACACTGCATCTCTCTAATAGGTGTGCGCCACTTTTCCTTCAATCATCATGGTGCTTGCTATATCCAGTATAATTCTGTTCCTCCATTCTGCAATTCCATTTTGCTGAGGTGTTCTAGGGGCACTCAACTTCCTTTTTATTCCATGTTCTTCACAGTAGTCATAAAATTGGTCAGAGGTGAATTCTCCTCCTCTATCTGATCTTAAATATTTTAGTTTTAGTCTAGATTCATTCTCTACCTTAGCTTTGAATATTTTGAACTTCTCAAAGGCTTCTAACTTTTCTTTTAAGAATGCAACTCACATCATCCTAGAAAAATCATCAACAAACAAAATAAAGTACCTTTCACCATAGTATGATCTTGGTTGAGTATGACCACATAAATTTGTATGCACTAAGTCCAACTTGTTTTTAGTTGAGGTCTGCTTGCTTCTTAATGAACTCCTTACATGTTCACCCATAACACATTCCCTACATATTGTGTCAACTGGTCTTGCAATGCTTGGTAGGTCTCTAACTGCCTTGACATTGTTGATCTTTACTATATTGTCAAAATTGATATGACAAAGTCTCTTGTGCCATAACCAACTGTCATCTATTTTTGCAACAAAACAACTTATATCAGAATTAAGCTGAAAAACATTACCTTTTGTTTTAGATCTTGATGCAATCATGTCTCCATCCTTGTTGCTAATGATGCACTTGTTGTCTTTGAACTCCAAATGATAACCTTTATCAAGTAGTTGTCCAACACTTAGTAGATTATGGTGCAAACCATCAACATATA
>MU226034.1:2375517-2414132 GCA_018584345.1 Thuja plicata
GGCACTTGGCTCTGATACCAATTGTTAGAATACTTCAGGGATAACTGAGAGGGGGGGGGGGCGGTGAATCAGTTATTTGCAACTTTAAAAATTTTATACTTATTAATCCAGATTGATATAAATTAAATGCACATTTAGATAACACATTACTCAACACATCAATTTGGTTAGGGGGAAACTAAATGTTAAAAACCCCAGTGGGAATTAGTAACCACAAAGAGCTATACTATTTGTAGTAATCCCTGTTAAAAAATATTTCAACCCTGTTAGGAGTTGTACAATACAATGTAGTAGTATAGTGACCTGGTTAAGGGTCAGACCCTATTAGGAGTATTTTAAAATATCACTGTTAGGGGTGGAGGACTCACTGTCCAAGTGGTGAAGGCTACAACCTTCTGGTTATTTGATACACACTGTATCAACAAGATGAACTGTTATTTGTGACACTGCTTGTCTGATCAGTTCCTTTTATGCTCCAATGCTTTAACCTCTTGTAAGGAAATATAAAAATATAATCTGTATTCTGAATGCTTTAAGATAAACATCTATATTATCAATGTATGATAAATATAGCTCTACTGCATCAACACTCTGCTCTACTTTTCAATCTCTGGCTTTCGCAACTCTTCTTATCACAAATGAAATTGTATAAATACATACTCCAATTATGAGACTATGGGACCTATTAGACAACTCTTCATAACATCCTTTTTGGCTCTACAAAGTGCGCAAGCATAATTACAACTGCGCAAGTCAATGCTAAATAGACGCGTCGCTTCACTAAGTTGGCTTCACCAAATTAATCATAACTTTTCAATCTTCTTGAAATATGTTTGGCGCGTTTAGATTAATATCAACAACTCATAACTCATCATGAATATACACATGCATATCCTAAAGATAGGTGTAACTCAATCAACATGTTACATATGTCAGCCTTAAACCGTTATTCTTCCAGAACTGTAACCGTCAATAACAGAATTACATATCTTTACTGAAACTTCATATATGAGTTTGCATGTATGAACATAGCATAGTAAACATGTCAACAACATGTATCTATCCACGCTGGTCTTCATTTATTCATATTGATAAGTACATAAAGAAGTAATACTATGTATTATATGTTGTCATCAATGACAAATATACTATCAATCAACTGTTCAGAATCAAATCTCCAACAAGTGATGTTACACAAATGTCTAAATCTAACCAAGCACAATTAGTGTATGCCGATCTCTCTTGGGAATTAAAGAAGACTCCAGTATCAGCCATGTGATTTTCAGTATTAACTGAGTTAACTCAGGAAATACTGTAATTTTAGTTTTAGCCGAGTAATGGTTGGGCATCGAAGGATTATAGTGTTAATCGAGTTATGCATTTAGTGTCAGCCAACTCATAGTAGTTTACACTTTATGTTTAATTGGTTAATTGTAGCTGATAGATTTAAGTTTTATTGTTTATTTGGAAGGGTATTCAAGCCAACTTGACAAGGCTTATCATATATATACAAGGTCAAGTTTGGATTGAATATGAATAAGAGTTTTTGATACGAAGAGTGAAGGCAAAGTAAGAAGGAATTCTGATTAAGGAAAAAATGTCCAGACCGAGCTACAAAAGAATATTTGATCAGTGAGGATCTAGTTAAAGCCAGAACAGAGATCTGAATCTGCAAAGTGAGTTTCTTCTTTAGTCAAGTCAACTCATTGTTACTCTCTAACAATTGTAGTAATGATCTAAATCTCTTAACATAGTAGACTTAACAGTCTTTCATAAATCCTCTCACAAGGTGGAATTTCTACATTGAAGTCTTCAAAGACCTCTAACAAGGCCACTCCTAATAGGGTGATTAAATCCTCTAACAGGGTCACACCTAACAGTGTGTTTGGTAACCTTTAATAGGGTTGGCTCCTAACAGGGCTCACTTCATAAGAGTGAAAAATAGTAACTAGTTGCAATTGGTGGTTTTCCCAAATTAGGTTTCCACGTTAAATGTTGCTGTCATCTATGTACATTTTATTTTCTTTATGCTTTATTTTTCTACACTTAATCACTAAAGGTTAATCACATTTAATATCTTAAGATTTCTATGTTAACTGAGTTACAACATAGTATCTTTTATTAACCGAGCAGAGTGATAAGTTTGATTAAGACATCTAAGGGACTTGGATTTGTTTTTATAGTAACTGATTCACCCCTCCCTCTCAGTTACTCAACTCATCTCCAACAATTGGTATCAGAGCATTTGGTGCTTTCAGGGAAGATTTCAAGGCCTAAGCTAAAGATCAAAGATGTCTTATAGAAGGGAGATCCCCAAGCTTAACAAAGACAACTTTCCTGCATGGGAAGAGTTGATGAGGCTACATCTATCTACTATTGGAGATACTGGTTTGCAATTCTTGGACCACAAGTATGTGGAACCAACTAGACCTATGTCTGTGGATCAGATGGTGGACATGAAGAATCATAACATAATGATGATTGAGATAGCTTCTTCACTCAACTATTCAAAATTCACTGAAGTCAAGGACTGCCCTACTGCCTATGATATGTGGAAGAAACTGCATGAAATCCATGGAGGAGATGACAATGTAAAGAGAGCCAAAGAAGAGAGTCTCAGAGGTCTATTTGATCAGATGAAAATGAAAGAAGGAGAAGACATTACAAAATACAGTGATATAATCAAGAAAAGTGTCAGTGCCATCAAATCTACTGGTGGTAATATTGAAGACAAAAAAGTGGTTAATAAGGTATTGAGAGCTTTACTTCCTATCTATGCAACTAGATTTTTAGTTATTCAAGAGATGAGGTGTAGTAATGAAATAACTCTAGATGCATTGGTTGGAAGGCTAACAACTTTTGAGTTGGACAATTTTAACAATTATTCTCCTAATCCTAGCAATTTTGAGTCTGCATTCAAAGATAAATTAAGCCTTGGTAAGATATATTTAAACTCAAAAGGAAAATAGATTGACAATGATAGTGATGATGAATCTGATGATGAAGATCTAGAAATCATTCAAGAACTACTTGCAAAGAGAGTTTCCAAAGGAAAAGGAAAGTACAAAGGAAGAATACCATTGATTTCCTTTTCATGCGACAAGGTTGGCCACATTGCTGCTAAGTGTCCAAACAAAGAAGACAAAGATGAGAGAAAGTTCAAAAAGTACAAAGGAAAGAAAGATTTGAAAAGTCACAAAAGCTACAAGGACAAAGGTAAGAAATCTTGTTATAATGCAAAAGATTTTGATAGTGATGAAGATGAAGATGAAATGGTTTACATTTCTCTTAAGGATGAGTCACATAATGAATAAAATGAAAAGACTGCACTTTTATCTCATGTTAATGACACTTGGATAATTGATAGTGGTTGTTCTCACCACATGAGTAGTGATAAAACAAAATTTGAACATCTTGAGCACTATGATGGTGGGAATGTCAGATTTGGGAATAATGAACCTTGCTATGTGAAAGATAAAGGTTGTATTTCTCTAACTAAAGGAATAAAATGTGATAATTCTTATTGGGTTGAAGGAATAAGTAATCTACTGAGTGTGGCAAAACTAAATAACATTGGTTTCAAGGTAGAATTCATGAATGGTAAGGCCAAGCTCCTGGATGGTAAAGGAAACCTAGTTGGAACTAGCAAGAAAAAAAAGGTAATCTATTCTATCTTGATCTCACTGAAAGTTCATATTTTATTGCATAAGTAGAAGAAAGTTGGTTATGGCATAAAAGATTGTGTCATGTGAATTTTGATAACCTAGTCAACATAAGAAAGAATAGAAGAGTAAGAGGTATTCCTATTTTGAAGAAACCTAAATTGGTAATGTGCAAACAATGTCAAATTAGGAAGATGGGCAAAACTAGTTTCAAGAGAAAGAATTACAATACTGAAGAATTCTTGGAGTTAGTGCATACTGATCTATGTGGACCAATTGGAACAAAAAGTTACACTAGAGAGAAGTATTTCATTCTATTTTTTGATGATCATTCCAGAATGATGGCTATTATGTTTCTCAAAGAAAAATCTAAAGCTTTTCATAAGTTTAAGTGGTACCTTGCCACAATTGAGAAGGAAACATGAAAGAAACTAAAGTGCCTAAGATATGATAGAGGAGGTGAATTCATTTCTAATGATTTCAATGAATTGTGTAATGAAAGAGGAATCAAGAGACAAGTATCTACCCCTGGTACACCACGGAAAAATAGAATAACAGAAAGAAGAAATAGATATATTATGGATTGTGAAAGGACCTTGATGATTGAAAATAATGTTGCAACCAAATACAGGAAGGAAGCTATCAGCACTACAGTTCACACCTTGAACAGAGTTCAATTGAAGAAAGGTACTGAGGCACCCTATGAATTATGGTATGGCCATAAACCCAATGTTCATTATTTCAAAGTATTTGGAAGTAAATGTTACATCTTGAAGGAAGCAAGAAATGGAAAATTTGATGTAAAAGGTGATGAAGGAATATTCCTAGGATACTCCTATAAAATAAAAGCATATAAATATTTGAATCTTGCTACTCATAAAGTCATAGAAAGTGTACATGTAAAGATAGATGAGTTTGCAGAGAGAAGTGAAGAACAAAGCAGTAAAGAGCCTGAGGACTACATGAACTTTGTGTATTATGAACCTAATACTATACCTAAGATACAAGCAATGGTGATTGGATAGAAACCATGCCAACCACTGAATTCATTAGCACAAACTTTGTTACAACCAGTACAACTTGAGTTGTAGCTTGTGCAACCTGAGCTGCTAACAGTTGCAACTGAGTCACAGACAGAGGAAACTGAGTATCAGATAGAGGAAACCGAGTCTCAGTTAGAAGAGCATAACAAAAATTTTGAGCATGGTGAATCAAGTGAAGCAAGCCCATAATCAAAGAAGAAGGAACCTTTACTTGTTAAATTTGTCAGAAGACATCATGAACCTGAGCAAATAATTGGAGATCAAAAAGAAGGTATAATGACAAGGAACAAACTTAAAGGTACATGTTTGGTTAGTCAAATTGAACCTAGATCCATTAAAGATGCCTTGAATGATGAAATTTGGATAGAAGCCATGAATGAAGAAATTGAGCAGATAGAAAAGCAAAAGACATGGACTCTTCTGCATAGACCAAAAGACAAGAATGTGATTGGTACTAAGTGGGTTTTTAGAAACAAGTTGAATGAAAAAGGTGAAGTTTCTAGAAAAAAGGCAAGATTAGTGTGTAAAGGATAAGCTCAAGAAGAGGGTATTGATTATGGAGAAACTTTTTCTCCTATGAAAGACTTGAAGGAGTCAGAAATCTTCTGGCATATGCAACACATAAAGGATTAAAGGTCTACCAAATGGGTGTAAAATATGCATTCTGGAAGAGGAAGTCTATATTGAGCAACCTGAAGGTTTTGTTGATCCTAAAAAAAAATATGGTTTGCAAATTGCACAAAGCTTTGTATGGATTGAAGCAAGCTCCTAGAGCTTGGTATGAAAGATTGCATGGTTACCTAGTAAGTATTGGATTTCAAAGAACTAATGACAATAGTAGCTTGTACATCAAAGAAGGACCTCAAAACAAGATACTATTAGCAGAGATATTTGTTGATGATATACTATTCACTGGACATGATGGTTTATGCAAAGAATTCTCTAAAGCAATGAGTAAGAAATTTGAGATGTCTATGTTTGGAGAAATCAAATTCTTTGTTGGTTTACAAGTTCATCAGATGAAGAATGGTATCTATATTACTTAGTCTAAATACATCAAAGAGATACTGAAGAAATTTGGAATGGAAGATTCCAGACCAGTTGGGACACCTATGTCTACTAGACACAAGTTGTCTAAGGATGATGATTCAAAGGAGGTAAATCAAACTACCTACAGATCCATGATTGGTAAACTTCAATATCTTGTTCACACTAGGCCTAATATTGCATTAGCAGTTAGTATTGTTGCAAGGTTTTCAGCTAATCCTAGAGAGAATCATTTGATGGCTATCAAAAGGATTTTGATATATCTTAAGGGCACTAAAGATTATGAATTATGGTATAAGAAAGGAGGAAACTTTGATTTGAAGAATTTTACTGACGCTGATTAGGAAGGAAGTGTTGATGATAGAAAGAGCACCAGTGGTGGAGCGTTCTTTCTTAGAAATAGGTTAGTATCTTGGACTAGTAAGAAAAAAAATTGCATTTCTCAGTCTACAGTAGAGGCTAAGTATATTGTTGTAGCAGTGAATTGTTCAAATATCATATGGTTCAAACAGATGTTGTCAGGTATGAAGGAGGAAATCAAAGAACCATTTATTATCTACTGTGACAACACTAGTGCTATTAACATTTTAAAGAAACCTGTGATGCATACTAAGATTAACCATATCACAATAAAGTATCATTTCTTGAGAGAATTGGTTCAGGACAAGAAAGTAAGGTTGGAATATGTGAATACTAAAGAACAAATTGCAGACATATTCACAAAACCTTTACCTAAGGATGCATTCTTGTATCTTAGAGGAAATCTAGGGGTGATTCCCCTAACTGAGGCTCACTAAAGCACAGATTAGTGATGCATCAACCAAGCTACAGTGAAGATCTAACAAGTTGATATCAATTGTCAGAGCTTATTGCATATGAATCAGTACATCAGGTACATTATAACTTCATTGGATGGATTCTTTGGCATTGGATGTCAAAGAGGGAGAGATCATTAATGTCATGCCAAAGAAATCAGTATATCAGAGGGAGAAATTTTACCAGAAATAGAGATTGTTGTAAGAGGGAGAAATCTTTATATCAATGACTGTGAAGACAGAGGGAGTTTTATGGATGAGAATCAAAATGAAGCTAAGGACATTAAAAATTTATTCTTGTTTCTGTTGCTCTAAAATTATTTGTATAATGAAATGTTGTGTTGCCATCAATGCCAAAGAGGGATATTGTTGAAGATAATTATTCAATTGTGTATTTTCATTGATGTATACACAAATGTAGTGATGTTACACAAATGTCTAAACCTAAGCGAGCATAGTCAGTGTATGTTGAGCTCTCTCAAGTATTGAAGAAGACTCCAGTATCAACCAAGTGATTTGCAGTATTAATCAAATTCACTTGGGCAATAAAATAATTTTAGTTTCAGCTGAGTAATGGTCGAGCATTGAAGGATTACAATGTTAACTGAGTTATGCATTTAGTGTCATCTGACTCACAGTAGTTTACACTTTATGTTTAATTGGTTAATTTCAGCCGACGTATTTAAGTTTTATTGTTTATTTGGAAGGGTATTCAAGCCTACTTGAAGAGGCTTATCATATATATATAAGTTCAAGTTTGGATTGAATATGAAGAAGAGTTTTTGATATGAAGAGTGAAGGTGAAGTAAGAAGGAATTTTTATTAAGGACAAAATATCTAGACCGAGCTGCAAAAGAATATTTGATCAGTGAGGATCAAGTTAAAGCTAGAACAAAGATCTGAATCTGTAAAGTCAATTTCTTCTTCAATCAGGTCAACTCATTGTTACTCTCTAACAATTGTAGCAATGATCCAAATCTCTTAGCAGAGTAGACTTAACAGTATTTCATAAATCCTCTCACAAGGTGGAATTTCCACATTGAAGTGTTTGAAGACCTCTAACAAGGCCACTCCTAATAGGGTGATTAAATCCTCTCACATGGTCAGACCTAACACTGTGTTTTGTAACCTTTAATAGGGTTGGCTCCTAATAGGGCTCACTTCAAAAGAGTGAAAAATAATAACTAGTTTCAATTGGTGGTTTTCCCAAATTGGCTTTCCATGTTAAATCTTGTTGTCATCTATTTACATGTTATTTTATTTATGCTTTATGTTTCTGCACTTAATCACTAAAGGTTAATCACATTTAATATCTTAAGATTGCTTTGTTAACCGAGTTACAGTAGAATATATTTTATTAACTGAGTAGAGTGATAAGTTTGATTAAGAAATATAAGGGACTTGTTTTTTTTTTGTGGTAACTAATTCACCCCTCCCCTCTCAGTTACTCAACGCATTTCCAACATTATCATCCACAAACAGATGGGAAACTAAAATCATCAAAAATGGATAGAGGGTACCTTAGAAATTATGTTTCTGACCAGAAAAAGGTGTGGATCAAATGGTTGCATCTTGGGGAGTATTGTTACAATACCACCCACCACATGTCTATTGGGATGAGTCCCTTTAAGGCATTATATGGCTATGAGACCACCACTATTGGAAACCTGATCTCCTAAAATAGAAATGTACTAATATCAAAAGACTTCATACAACAAAACATGGATATTATGTAGAGTCTCAAAGACAACCTTTATCACACTCAGAACCAAAAAAATATATACTTTGATCAAAAGCACGTGGAAAGGACATTTGCAGTTGGATATTTACTTTTACTAAGATTACAATCATACAACCAATCTTCAATTAAGGTAAGCGGGACAGAGAAATTGAAGCCTCAGTTCTATGGACAATACAAGGTCCTAAGGAAAATAGCAAAAGTGGCCTATGAGATAGAGTTACTAGAGAATAAAAGGATCCACAATATTTTTCGTGTATCTAGACTTAAGAAAGTTCTTGGGCAACAAGGAAATCCTTGTGCAGAATTACCACCACTCGATGATGAAGGTAAAATTGTTTTGGAACATGAAGTTATCCTTGGTAAATGAGTAAAAAAGAGTTAAGATAAGATCAAATATATTGTTTATGATTTGTATTATAAATTAATTAACTATTTCCTTATTAGTGTTAAGACATAATATTGTATTATAATTAAATCTTAAACAAGAATTCCTTAGAAGGGGACATTACATTGTCCTTTCCTCTAAAAGGTTTGTTGCAATTTGTAGCTAAGAACTTGATTGAGTAAATTCTTGATTTGGATCCAATGTAGATTATTTTTTAGCTTTTTGGTTGATCTAAACCTTCCACTCATCCAATTTAGCATGTATAACACTTTGTTTTCTTCTCAAAATAGATTGAGAGTCCATCCAAGATTCTTCATTCACACATACCATCTTTCAAATTTTTCTTCCTTATGGGGGATTTGATGACTTAATCCTCCTCAACATGAGATGACATTGATGTGAGCAATAAGGTTGGGAATTCTGGCCTAATGATGAGTGGTTATTCCAATAATCTATCCAAAAGTGGGTATCACACCCATACTTAACCCAAGATAAGTGATCTATGATCATTTTCTTGAATTGATGCAAAATAATTTAGACATTGGAACCTTAGGTAAGTTGGGTTTATTAAAATGTGATTTGAATCATCAAAGTCTATGTATTTAGTTTTAGATATTTAGCACCATGTAGTAGAAGGATTATCAAACATTTATTGTTAAGAAAATAGTGTGTCAACCTTGCATTCATATAAATTTATTATTTATGTTATGTTTACATTTGAGCACAAAATGGTCCAAAAATTTCCCCCAAACTATAGATTCACTAGATAATCATGTAAGTAAATTTTTATCTCAAGATCATGTCTAGATTTGAAGATATTAAATTTTCTAGATTCAAATTTGAAGGCCTTATAAGCTCCTTGTAAAGGGAGAAAATTTATTATAATGTGTGCTGTATGTTTGATTGATTAGGGGTGTATTTCCTTAACCTTTACATTTCATTGTTTTTTTTGTTTTGAATGTGTATTTAAATGTGATTAAGAATATAGGGGGAAGGAAGATAAGATGTTCCTCTTTTATCCCCAAATGCACAAATGAAAGATCCAAGTTGATTAACCCAAAAGAAGGATCAATGAACAAATGAATCAACCATTTGGAAATGAGAGTAAGGAAAAAGATCTTAAATTATATTGTATTATTAAGGAGATATGATATATTGCAATAATTGAAAAGGATGAGAGGAAGAACCAACCTTAAAGAATTTCAAATCAAAGAATGATGTTTTCTGGGGTCTGTACTCTATTTTTGGAAAATCTAAAGTATGATCCGGAAAGGAAACACAGAGACAAACAAAACCCAAAAATATTTTTCTGATCTAACACCATATTATGAAAAAGGTCGACCTTGACCCACTAATCTCACCACTGACACAATAATCTCGACCCTGACCTACACAGGTCTGATAGAAAATATGTTTGCAGATCCCAATAGTTTGCTGAAAAGGGTATCCAAATCTGAGTTCAAATCTTCAATCCTAAACCTGTACTTGCAAGAAAAAGAGATTTTTTTGTTGGGGGGAGGGGTTTTCCTTATTCAAACCCCGGTTTTGGAATTAATCTCAAATATATAATTGAAATTGCAGAAGTAAACAAAGTAAATGAAACAATTCACCTTGCTCATGTAAATGTCCTTGTGGAGGATTTGAATCCTTGAATCCATAAGTATGTATGCACTAATAGATCTAGAATTTAGAATTTAGGATGTCTTCAATCAATTTCTTGTTGATCTCCAACACTAAATCTTGAATGGGTTCTTGATTATGAAGAGGCTTGGAAGAAAGTGGATGGAGAGATCACCAAAAAGGGCACTATGTAGCTTGAATCCTTCAATGGCCTCCCATGGATCTCTTTGATGAATTCTTGAATGCTTGATGATGGATGAATCCTTGCTTCAAATCTTGTGTTATTTCTTGCTTGAATATTCACTTGATGATGCTTAGGATTCAATAGAGGACTTAGAGTGTAGGCTTCTTGACTTTGCTTAGTGATAGTTGATTATGCTTAGAGAAAATGAGAGGAGAAAACTTCCTTTTATATAAAATTAGGGCACAATATTCTAAGGAGGCCGACATAGGAGAATTAAATTCCCATTAAAGACTTTACCCCTAGGAGAGGACCTATGTTAAATATAATTTAGGAATCATCGCTTCGGAACCCAAAACAGCCAAACCAGAAGTGAGAATTAAAATTTTCAAAGACCGACATCCGGAAACTGTGGGATCCTAAAATCTAGACCCTGGGTCAAGGTTGAGGTCAACCTTGACCTAGGTTAGGGGTGAGGTCAACCTTGACCTAGGTTAGGGTTGAGGTTGACATAGACCCAAAAGTTTGACCCTAACCCTGAGGTCAAAGATCTCAGATTTGCAATCCAGAATGCCAGAAATTGGCCAGAGAAAGGTGGAGAATTGGGGTAGAATAGGGGGAAAGCCAGGTCTAAATCAGGAACCCATTCAAGGTTCTTGACATGACCCCAAAACCACTTGGAAGGTTAAACCAGTCTACAATGGAAGTGCTTCCATTTTCTGACTATACACTCCTAAATGGCCCAAAAGTGTCCATAAGCGACATAGTGGCTTATAGCTTGATAGAGTACATCACCAAATTTCTAGCACTTTAAATAATTTGTCATTTGGACACCCATTTAAATAGTTATGGTCTCCAAAATTTTGGTCTCCTGAAATAGGAAAAATAAAAATATGTTGGATACATAAATGAGTTATAAAAGGGAGTTGCATGTGTTGGTATGTGTTTTGCACATCATAGGGAAACTTATATTAGAGATAGGATGGGTCCTCCCTTTTGTGTGGTTTTAGCCCATGTTTTTGTATTATCATTAAATAATTTCATGTATTTCATATCCTATACATTAGGTGCATGAGATGGGCGTTGAGTAAGAGTCTTATAGCTATTGAGTCACCTTTGGATATATGGTTGGTGATATTCTTGTGAGAAGTTTTCTCCGCATATATATTGTAATCTATTATCAATTTTTGAATTATATATTAGGCATCTTTTAGAGTGGGATTTTTCTATTAAAAGAGTTCTCCCCACATAATTCACTCTCTTATAGTATGTGATGTGTCTTGAATTCAAAATATGTTATAAACCCTAGTTAACCCAACAAAAGTCCTAGATCTACAAATATATCCAATAATAATCAATAGAGCTCTACATCACAAAATATTAAACAATAATAAACAAATTTATACCATCACATTCATGATAAGCTTGACTCTATTGGTCTCCTATACTTCAATATCTTTTAAAAATGATGTTTTCTCTCAGCTATGTAGCACGTGCACAAGATGACATAAAAAGAAGAGTGTGGTTGATTGATGTTGATGTAGATATGATGCAAGATGATAACAGGATGATCAAAAGTAGCAATAATTGTAAAAATTCTCAAAAATTGCATTTTTTACAAATGAAGATAAAAAAATTATTTTTATAGAAGTTCTCAAGAAAATGAATGTTGGAAATTAAGAGGATAAAATATGAAAGACTAAGATAAGAGGGTAGGTGAGAATGAATAACATTAAGACGTCGATTTGAAATGGGGGATAATATTGGGTGCTAGGTTAGAGTTAGATAGAGATGTTAACTTTAGTAACACATCTTTGAACTTTTTAGTATAATTAGGTCCAATATTACTGAGAGGGAGGGTGAATCAATAATATACCAAATGAAACTTTTCATAAATCATTCAATAAATTGCAACAATAAACATCCATTGCATGATTAGACAAACCAATGAAGATAAAAAACCACAACCATGCAACACAATAACACCAATATTTTTCTCATGGAAACCCAACTGGGAAAAACTACGTGTGGGGAAGGCACCCACTAAAATCTATATTCTTTTGAAGTATGCCCGATTAAGAGCTTAGCCCTGTTAAAGGATTTACAAAATGCCTGGTTAAGAGAAAGACCCTGTTAAAAGTCACTCGGTCAAGGGATTCACCTCTAGCCCTGTTAGGAGATCTACCATGTTAGGAGTAACCTGATTAAAGGATTTCAAACCCTAATTAAAGAGTCACATGGTTAAAGGATTTACGATTCAAACATGTTAGAGTATACTCGATTAAGGGATATATCTTGAATAACTCAAGTGAAAGTGATTTGAGAAATAACACTCCTCCTCTGCTGGTATAGATCCAATTCAATCCCAAGCACTACTTCACATGCAAAACATCCAAACCCTATGATCACATAATTGCATTCATGATCTTTCTCTTTCACACACTTCATCATATTACATCATTTTTACATATAAATACATTACAAGCTCATTAGGCGACCACTGCCTAAAATATGACCTCATTATATCATCACAAAGATTCCTGCTCAATCCTTAATCCCTAAAATATATTACTTAGTTATAATTATAATTTCAAATCTAGGTTGGCCTTCAGATTCATCACACATACGATTTGACAAAGAAAACTCAAACCACAACACACTCTCCAATGCTCTTGCGCAACTTTAAGAAATTTGATCATAATGATCATAATAATGTCAATTCATCAAATCCACATCGATCTACAATATTACCATGATCCATGGAACACATTAACTTTCCAAAACATGATACATCATCATCGGTTAAGGATCTGAGTGACTATTCTAAGAACTTCTTTAACTCTTTGTTGAACAACCTTTTGTCATTTAAATTTTTTTTTCTAGTCATAAAATCATGATGCAGTCACAATAGAACCACCATAACATAGTCAAAATAAACATATCATGACCAAAACACCTGAATCCAAACTTGTATTACACAATCATCAAAACATTCCTCTTGGGCTTCATCTTGCTCTTCTTGTTGACCTGTCACCCTTCAATCGATCATAACTCACACCATACATAATATAAACATGTTTGGTCATAGATACAACATCTAGAGACATCACTTAACTTTCCAATATGATTTCACACTCCAGTTCTTACCACAACTATGGATCCAACCTCTTGAGCATACATCATCATAATAGGTACACTATCAACCTATAAACACTAAGTTGAAATCAATGACAATGTCATAACTAATCAACCTATCATCAAATCTGCATCAAATACATAATATAGCATCTCAACTTATCTCTTCATCACTTATGCCAAGAATCTCCCCCTTTGGCATTGATGGAAACACCAACAATACCAAGCAACTATCTAGATACCAAAACATGCTCCTCTTTAGCTGATACATCTTTGTAGTTCTCTATACCCAATCTCTTTTCTCTACTCTTCTCATTCTATTGACTTCTTATATGCTCTTCTCTTCTCTTCTCCAAAACATGTACACTTCTCTACTCTTCTGCCCCTTTGACAACAATGTCAAAGGATCAATATGCCCAATTATTCAACTGTTGTCATTGTCTTTGTCTCTTTCTTGACTACTCCCCCTAAGGAGTAGTCCCCTGAAGATCAATCCACAGTGAAAAACATGACAATAAATCCATTGGGTTGATGCACCAACATCATCTTAATTATTATAAGGAAGGGTCATGACCACTAGCTTACCTCTAAGGTACTCAAACATATCCTTAGGTAGTGGCTTTGTAAAGATATCTTCTATCTACTCCTTTGTTGATATATATTCCAACATCACCTCCTTCTCCTACACTTTCTCTCTCATAAAATGATAATTAATTGCAATTTTCTTAGTCTTGGAATGCATTAATGGATTCTTAGAAATATTTATTGCACTTGTATTGTCACAAAAGATAGTTATCATCTCAACCACCTTTTCTTTGATACCTTCAAGAATCTTCTACAACATACTCTTCTTCTGCAGTGGATTGTGAGATACAATTTTGCTTCTTCCTTGTCCATGACACAAGTCTTTCACCTAGAAAAAATTCACCACCACTTGTGCTCTTTCTATCATCAATATTTATATCCCAATCTGCATCATTAAACATGCTCAAATAGAAATCACCATCATGAGCATACCATATACAATAGTCAATTGTCCATTTCAGATATATGAATATCCTCTTGACTACAACCATATGAGATACCTTGGGATTTTCTTGAAATCTAGCCACTATATCAACCACATAAGCAATAGCTAGTCTTCTATGAATAACACATTGCAACTTACCAATCATAGATCTGTACAAAGTAGCATCTACTACATCAGATTCATCATCCTAATTAGAGAATTTACATCATGTTACCATGGGGGTTCCAACCGGTTTGGAATCATCCATTCCAAAAGTTTTGAGTACTTCTTTTACATATTTGGATTGACTGATGAAATGTCATTCTTTAGTTGTGAAACCTCCAATCTAATAAATAATTTGATCTCCCCAATCATTGATATTTCAAACTCCTTCTTCATCTCTTCAGCAAATGCTAAACTCATCTCATCATTTCCTCCAAATATTATATCATCAAAAAATACTTTAGCTAGAAACAATTTATCTTCTTCAACTTTTAGGTACACATTACTATCATAACTTATTCTATTAAAACCAATATGAATAAGATAAGAATGTAACCTTTCATACCATACTCTTGGGGCTTGTTTCAGTCCATATAGTGCCTTTTGTATCTTGCATACCATTTCCTTGTGATTTGTAAATGCAAAACCCTTGTGTTGGTCTACATAGACCTCTTCTTAAAGAATTTCATTCAAGAAGGTTGAATTGACATCCATTTCAAAAACTTTGAACTTCTTATGAGAAGAATAAGGAAGTAGAATTATTACCCCTTCCAATCTTGAAAATAGAGAAAAGGTCTCCCCATAGTCTAGCCCTTCTTATTTTTCATAACCCTTACACACAAGTCTTTCCTTATTTATTATCACATATCCATCTTAATTCAATTTGTTCCTAAAAACCTATTTGGTACCAATCACATTTTTATCTACAGGTTTGGGAAAAAATGTCCATGTATCATTCTTCTCAATTTGATCAAGTTATTCCTCCTTAGCTCTTATCAAATCTTCATCCTTGAATTTTTCCTTCATTGTCTTGGGCCCATACTTAGCAATCAAACAAGCACTTTCTCTAATGTTTCTTCTAGTTAGAACACCCACATTATTATCACCTATAATCTGATCAATAGAATGATTCATCTTCACATACCTAGGTATCACCGAATCATGTCTAGGTACTTCTTCTTCTCACGGTTGATTCACTTCCTCTACATTATTTTGGTCTACTGGCTCATGCACTTCTGGTTCAATTTACACCATATCCTAATAATCCTTTGTCACTTTCTTACTTGAATCACCAGATTTCTCAAGGCATTCATCCACCTTCACATTTGCACTCTTAATCATCTAGTTAGTTCTCTTATTGAAAAACTTATATGCTTTTCTTTTAGTAGAATAACCTAATAAAATACCTTCATCACTTTTTTCATAAAAATTGCCTCTAAAATCACCCCTCTTAATTTAATATCTACTTCCAAAGTCTTTGAAATATTTAACATTAGGTGAGTGACCATACCATAGCTCATAAGGTGTCTTGTCAAATCCTTTCTTTACTAATACTCGGTTCAATGTGTAGACAACAATACTGTTTGCTTCCCTCCAATATAATTTTGGTACATCTCCTTGAATCAACATTGCACTTGAAACATCCACTATAAATATGTTCTTCCTCTTTGTAAAACCATTTTTTGTGGAGTTCTTGGTGCAGACATTTCTCTTGATTCCACTATCTTCACAATATTTAACAAATTATTCATAAATAAACTCACCTCCTCTGTTAGATCTTAAACACTTTAAGTTTGTACATGATTCATTCTGAACCAATTCTTTGAATTCTTTGAATTTATGAAATATATTAGACTTCTCCATCAATAAGGTTACCCACATCATTCTAGAATATTCATTGGTAAAAAATATGAATTATATGTCACCTAGATATCTCTTTGTCTCATAGGCCCACAAAGATTAGTATGCACCAAATCAGGTATGTTTTCAGATGAAGAAGACTTTCTTTTGAAAGTAGAACTAGTTAACTTACCCAACTGACATTCTTTACACATCATGTTGTATGGCTTGATTAATTCTGGAAATCCCATAACTACACTTTTCTTACTCATTTTGACCAAACTATCAAAATTTACATGAAAAATCCTTCTATGCCATAACCAACTATCTTCAATATTTTCAACCAAACAACTCTTCATAGTAGTATTAAGATAGAATAGGTTACCTCTAATATTCTTCCCACTAGCAATCTCATTACCAAAGCTTCTAATTATTCTGCACATATCTCCTTTGAATTCCAGTTTGTAACCTTTATCATTTAGTTCCCCCATAGTCAACAGATTATATGTTAGACCATCCAATAAATAAACATCATTGGTATTACTATTACCATTCAAAGAAATAGTGTCTTTTCCTTTGAAAAAATAAGGTGTATTGTTACCAAATCTTACAACACCACCATCAAACTCATCAAGTTTAATGAACTTACTCTTGTCACTAGTCATATGATGTGAGCACCCACGGTCTATAATACATTCATCATTGTGTGCCATGTGACAAACCATTTCCTTTTCACCTTATGATGGATCTTATTTGACTGTAACATACACAAACTCCTCTTCCTCATTATCTTCTGATTCTTCATCGATAAGTCCTTCATCAACTTCAACAAAGTATTGTTTCTTCCATTTTCCCTTAAAATTTCTAATTTTATCCTTTTTCTCAACATTAGGACATCTAACAATAATATGTCCAATATTATTACATGGAAAACATTTTAGTGGTAGCTTACCTTTGTACTTATTAGTCCCCCTAGGAAATCTCTTTTCTAGTAGTGCTTCAAGCTCTTCTTTTTTCCTTTCTTCTTCCAAGATAGTTTCAAGTTCCCTGGTGTAATTTGACATATAATTAGAATCATGACTTATTTCTTTACCTTTTCTTACTGGTACCTTAGACACTAATGCTTTGAAATCATCCTCAACCTTTGGAATACTATTTTGATAATTGTTTAACTCAAATGCAATAATCTTACCGATCACTCCATATATAGTAACATTGTCAAAAGTTCTCAAATCATTTATAGAAGACACTCTAATGGCATAAGTAGGCAATAAAGTTCTCAACATTTTACTTACCACAACATCTACCTCAATGGCTCCACCAACACATCTGATAGTACGGACAACTTCTTTTATTATTTGGCCATATTATGTAATGTTCTCTCCTTCTACCATGTTCATGTCATCATACTTTCCTCTAAGACTATCTTTCTTAGCTTTTTACACATGAATATATCCCCCATAGATTAGTTTCAACTTTTCCCAAGCATCATAGGTAGTATCAAGTCCATGACCATCAACACATTCAATATCAGATATGGTACTTATAATAGCTTCTTGTTCTTGACTATTCTCCTGTTGTTCCTTTAGTTGATCTGGAGAGAGAGTTCCAGTAGGAGTGGTATACTTGTTTGTAACATGCATCCAGTATTGTGATCCCATACCTTTTAGATATAACTTCATTTTGTCACTCCATACTAGGTAGTTGTCCTTAGTGAACTTTGGAGACTCCTTCCTCATTATTGAATCTTTTCCTCAAGCTATTAGGCTTACCACAAAAGAGGACCAAGGCTCTGATACCAATTGTTAGTATAATTAGGTTCAAGATTACTGTGAGGGGGGGTGAATTAGTAACCTTACAAATCAAACTTTTCATAAATAATTCAACAACTTGTATCAATAAACATTCATTGCATGATTAGACAAACCAATGAAGATAAACAACCACAACCATGCAACACAATAACACCAATATTTTTCTCTTGGAAACCCAACTGGGAAAACCTACGTGTGGGGATGAAACCCACTAAAATTTTCACCCTTTTAGATTACACCCGATTAAGAGCTTATCCATGTTAAAGGATTTACAAAATGTCCAGTTAAGAGCAAGACCCTATTAGGAGTCACTCATTCAAGGGATTTACCTCTAGCCCTATTAGGAGCTTTACCCTGTGAGGATTAAGCTTGTTAAAGGATTTCAAACCCTAATTAAAGATTCACCTAGTTAAAGAATTTACAATTCAGACCTATTAGAGTCTACCCAGTTAAGGTATTTATCTTGAAGAACTCAAGTGAAAGTGATCTGAGAAATAACACTCCTCTATTGTTATAGATCCAATTCAAGCCCAATATTTGCTTCACATACAAAACATCTAAACCCTATGATTGCACAAATACATTCAAGATCTTTCTCCTCCACACACTTCATTATATTACATCATTTTTACGTATAAATACATTACAATCTCACTAGGAAGTCACTGACTAAAACATGACCTAATTACATTGTTACAAATATTCTCGCTCAATCCTTAAGCCCTAATTATATTACTTAGTTAAAATTACAATTTTAAATCTAGGTCGGCCTTCAGATTCTTTGCACATACAATTTAACAAAGAAAATTCAAACGACAACACACTCTTCAATGTTCTTGCACAACTTCAAGAAATTTGATCATAATGATCATAATAATGCCAACTCATCAAATTCACATTGATCTACAATGGTACTATGATCCCTGGAAAACATAACCACTTGCTAAAACATGATACATAATCATCGATTAAGGATATAACTGACTTCTCTAAGAACTTCTTTAACTCTTTGTTGAACAACCTTCTTTCATTTGAAACTTTGTCTTCTGGTCATCAAATCATGAGGCAGTTGCAATAGAACCACCATAACATAGTCCATATAAACATATCATCCAAACCTTCCTCATGGGTTACATCTGGTTCTTATTGTTGACCTATCAACCTTTGATCAATCATAACTCACACCATACATAAGTTAAACATGTGGGGTCATAGATACAACATCTAGAGACATCACTTACCCTTCCAGTATGATCACACACTCCAGTCCTTACCACAACTCTGGATCTAACCTCTTGAACATACATCAGCATAACATGTACAATGTTAACCAATAAACACTCAATGACAACATCATAATTGATCAACTTATCATTAGATATGCATCAAACACATACCATATAATCTCAAATTATCTCTTCATTAGTTATGCCAATGAAATTCAATAAACCTTGACATGTTGGGAAAAGAGAATGAAAAGGTGAATTAAGAGATGAGTAGACTAGACATAAAATCCATAGAAATTGAGTGCCAATGTTTTTTATGGAATAGGACGTGGTGACTATAATCATAACTTATGATTTGTAGGCTTTGAAATAGCACATGCCATACAAGACTAAATGTGTGAAATTACATCATTCTTCATTTTGGGCTGGTAAAAAAATCTTTGGAGTATAGTAGTAGTCTTACCTATTTTGAAACAACCTACACCCTTGTTGGAGTGATCTTTCCATATCAAATTCTTGTGTCCTACATTGGGCACATAGATTTTTCCAAGGTGGAAAAGCATTCCATCTTGAAAATAGAAATCATTCACGTGTTTACCCTCTACAAGATAATTTTAAACATCAACAAATTCATTATCATGACCATACAAATGAGCCCAAGTTGTAGTTTGGTGACCACATTATTATAACTATTACCAAAAATTTCCTATCCTATACTCTTTTCACTTACGAGTGGAGTAAATGTGGCTCTGACAAGGGTTGAGCCCAGATTGTATGAAATCTACCCATGGCTCTGTGTTTTCTCCCATGTTTCTACAAAGTTTCTAGGTCTAGTTGGAAAATCATTGTTTCATTTTTGTGAAAACCCCTTAAACCCTAGGTCTTTAGTGGATGTTATAAAATGAAATTACTTTTCTAAGTCACTTAAGTTCCTTTTTTTAGATGTTTAAAGTTACCATCAAGTGGGGCCATTTTATCTTTTTCCTAGTAGGAATTATTTTTCCTAGGTTTATTTTCCTAAGTCCCACAATGCTTTATTTCCCCCAGGCATCAGCAGATTCTACTTTATTTGATGTTCATTATTTTTCCTTAACACTACATCAAGCTTTGAAGATTCTTCAAGTCATCATGTCATTGTGCCACATGGGTAGTGGGGTTCTTTCTTCAAAGTCTGTGTCTTGTTAATCTGCGGTCAAGTTCCTTTTGATCATATGGCTAGCACTTTTCCTTGGAGTGGAGATGCTCGACAATTAGTACTCAAGGCATAGTGTTGTGTCGACACATTGCAAGTTGTTAGAAATTGAGCCTGTCTTTGGCTTGTTAATCTCCATGCAGGTTTATTTTGATCCAATGGTTGGCACTTTTCCTTAAGGGTAAAGTTTCCTTCCTTCATTGCGCCATGATAACACATGTCCTTCCTAGTTAAATGGGGCATGCGGTTGCATGACAGGGGTTAAAGTTAACACTTTTTCTAGTTAATATTCATCGTGCGGTTGGTGCTTTGCCTTAAGGTGGAGATGCTTGATAGATAATGCATGAGGCATCACACATCATTTGACACATGGAAAGGTGGTTGATCTAAGGTAGGTAAAGGTGGAGCAGGTTATATTTGATTAGACATTGGGCATTGTGCCTCAAGCACAAAGATGAAGGTAGATAATCACAAAGGCATTTTGTATGTGTGCCACGTGGTGGATCGGATCCTAAGCTCAAGGGTAACTTAAATTAGATCGACGGTCATTTTTTAAAGTTGATAAAGGTTTTAATCTAGGCCGTTGATTAGGGATTATGTGCCACCTATGACCGTTTTCACTTAAAATTTAAATATTCGAATATCTTCCAGGGCTTTCATGGCGGTGACCTCATTTTCAAGTTGCATACAGGGTAGATGGATCGGGCAAACTTTCCAGTCAAATTTATGATATTGGGAGATGTCTCCAAGATATATCTAATCATCTGGGATATTTTTCAAGGTGCATTAATGTGTAGAGGTGACCATTTTAGGGTTTTTTGATTTATTTTGAAGGAATATCTTTTGTAACCCTAAATTTTTTTATCTGATCTACATTGATGGTGAATTGAATCCTGAGCCATGGTGGTTGAGGAGTTTGTATATAACTAGTTTTTGAAGCTTTGGTTTGGGGGTTCGGATTATGAAAAAACTTTATGTGACATAATACAGTGGCTAAGTTGTTGGAGAAATCTTTGAATTATCTGAGTCCTCTTTCTCTTCTACAGTTTCGTGTACACTGTGAATGATTTTATGGAGGTAATCTTGTGAATTTTATCATTCCCTAATATCTTATCTCATTTCAGTACCTTTCTATTTGATTGAATCTTTGTTTGCATGCCATAGTCTATGTTTAAGTTCATTTGAGATATTTTTGTGAAAATTCTTCATTTCCCTAAATGATTTCATCTCAGACCTCTTTGTGAAACACTTTTGCAAGCCTATTCAAAAAGTTGTACTTTCCTTAAGTTAAATATTTCATGCTAACTCTTAGCCATCTTTGTTATGATTCATTTCATATCCTGTGTATTGCCTAATAGATAAATTTATTGCTTTATTCCCTTTCAGTTTCCTTCTATCCCTTTTCCTCCCAAGTTTATTTCAAGTACCAAGAGAAAAATAGGTGATTATCCAAGAGGAACTGGCCTAGAATCCGGAGGTCTTACTTCAATTTTAGCAAGGTCCCACAACTTGGAAGTGATTCCCATGTTATACCAGATCACTAGACTCTTTAGTTTAGTAGGGTGCAAATTTGGTGTATAATAGTTCTGGCATGCCCAGTGGGACACCAAAAAAAGGAATTTCATCTTTAAAAAAACTAGGTTGTCTTTGATATGTTGATTACATAGTACTTACCTAAAAGTGGTTTTGAGGCATATCTGGCGACTCCACTAGTGTTTAGGATAATAAGATCCAGTCCTACTAAAGTTTATGAGAAAGATGGGAACAAGAAGTTCAAAGCTTTCTAAATTTTTGCAGTTGTCTCCAACAAAAAGAAAAGGGAGAACATCCCAAAGGAAATCCCCTACAAGGAGATTCTAGTCTACACCACCTGTTGTAGAAGAAAGACCCTTTTTATTTCATACAAGAAGGAGAGGAAGATCTTTAAGCAAATATTTTCTAAGGGATTTATCTTCATTTACTGGTTTAAGTGCAACCCATATAGTTGTTATTCAAAAAATATTTGTCCCTACTATGGAAAAAAAAATTTCATTTGTACCCTTTAATCATGATAGCCCATTGAATTTTTCCAACACCATGATGTACCCGTAGCGACATTAAAAAGATTTCATAACTTCACAGGTGAAGGACACACAAAAAATTGTGAATATGTTAGAGATATGGATACCATCTGTAATATACACCATGTCACTGAGGAAGATGTGGCTACCAAATTGTTGGAAGCTTCCTTCAAAGGTAAAGCCCTAGAATAGTTTATAACTTTAGTAGTTGGATCCATTAATTCATGGGACAAACTTGGAGACTCCCTCAATAAATATTTCAAAGATAAGTCAGATCATTTGTCCCTAGTATAACAACTCACTACTATCAAAAGAGCCCCTCAGGAATAGATGACAGATTTCAATAACAGATTTCTTAAGACATGGAATAGGATTCCTATTACTATAAGGCCTTCAACAGATTATGCTTTTCTATATTTTTTGAAAAGTTTAAACAATAATATATTTGTCATGATCCAGTCTATGGGAGGTACCTCACTTCCCAAGGATTCTGATATAGTTGTTAAAGTAGAGAATTGTCTGAGTCAAGTTGGTATGATAGCTCCAAGGCCACCCATGCCTATCTTCCCTAATATTCATCCCAACATTCCTATACACATTCCTCCATTCACTCCTATACCTACTGTCATAACACCTCAAGCTAGTTCAAGAAATAAGTAACTAAAAGCATACTCTTCCCAAGAAATACAATAAATGAGAAATAGTAAGCAAGAAATGGAGAGTGGTCAGAAAGCAATGAAGATTTTATTGTAGACCCTTAGTAATAATTTGACCAATATTGAAAGACAAAATCAGGGGGTCAGACCACCTTTTCAACAAAAAAATTAGGTTTTTAATCAACAATATCAAGGGCAGGGACAATCCTACCAGCAGACAAGACCATCGTACTAAGGAAATTACCAAGGACAAAGGAAAAATCAAAATTAAAGGTAATTTCAACCTTACAACCCATTGCCTCTCAATTCTACAAATCTAGTCAGGGATGTAGTTCCAACATAAAACAACCTAGTAGCAGAAAATGAATGGTGCTTTCCCTGCAATCAACCTCATCGTCAGACTACATGTTTGAATGGGTTAATAAACTAAGCCATCATGATGCAAAATGCATAAAGCACACAACAATATGCACAACCTAATGAGACTGCATTCTTTAAATTGCAAGATGTAGATTTTAATGGTGTGAATGGTGAACCTTCAATTGCAGTTAATTCTAGATCTAAAAGAAGAGCTCTAGAAATAGAGAAAATAGAAGAGATGGGAAAGACTGCCACATTTGTAGAATCATCACATACACCAACTATTGGTATACTAAAAATACCTCCCATTATGTCAATCAAGGAGGGCTAATCTCCTAAAGATGAGGAGCCCACAATGGTGAAAGCACACCAGAAAATACATGCAATAATGTCATTCAATATTGCGGGAAATATAAAGAAAATGAATGTGACCATGACCACGTGGTACTCCTTGGTCATCCTAGTACAACCTGAGATATTGAAGAAGGCTATGTCTGAGGGAGTAATCCCATAACAGCCCACTAATGATGTTGCCAGGCAAGTGTTGGTTAATGATGATCAAGAAAAGAAAGCTCAAAGTAGCAACACCAAGGAGGATGTTTATCAAGGTAAGAACATTAAACCACCCCCCTTTTATGTATCATTGATAATTGGGAATTTCCAGGTCCACAATTGTATGGTAGATAGTGGAGCCATGAGTTCATTCATTCCTAAGAAGGTAGCTGACCAGTTAGGACTAAATTATGAACCATTTCAAAAGGGAGTGATACAACTTAATGATTCATCAGTAAACACGCTAGGTGTGATCAAAGATGCAAGTGTATTTCTTCATGCTAGTCCTAATTTCCCTATCCTTCTAGACATTTTTTTCATAGATCTCCCTCCTCTTTATGCCTTATGTCTATCAAGAGAATCACAGCCAAGATAGGAGGATACCTTTCTTCTGATTGGTCTCATATACTTTTTCGTACTAGATATGGAACCAAAGTGTCTATCAAATCTGAGTCATTAGTAGCACACCATATAGAACCTTATGTGTCTAATGCCTTTAATGCAAGCTACCTGGCACTTGATAAAAATGATGTTCCATTAATCAAGAAAACAAATACCCAGGTAGATAGCATTCCAGATATCTACCTAGATGAATGGGGAGCAGGAAATAATTCAAGGTCTCAAGATTGTGTTGTCTAGGATGCTGGTTTGGGGAATTACATGATACAAGAAGATGGTCTCACAATGTTAAATCTCTTTAAGGAAACCAATGAAGCATTGGAAGAAGAAAGAAAAGAAGTTTGGGAGTTATTCTTTGATGGTGCTAGAATTAGACATAGTTCTAGTGGTGGTGCAATGCTTGTCTCTCCTAAAGGTGAGAAATACTATGCAGCATTTAGATTTAGTTTTTCTTGTACAAGCAATACTTATGAGTATGAAAGTTTGATCAATGGACTATATTGGGCTAGGAAAAGAGGTATTAAGGATTTGAAGGTTCAGGGTGATAGTGAATTAACTTTCAACCAAGTAAAGGGGATAAGTGCAAATGAAAATTATACTATGAAAGCCTACAAGCATAGGGTGTGGGATGCAATTGAGGGTTTCCATGTTTTCAATATAATTGTAGTTCCTAGGAAGCTGAATCAACATGCAGACAAGTTAGCTATTGTTGGATCTCAATTTGATATCCCTGATAACATTTTAGTGAAAAGTGATCAAAAACATGCTAAGATTATTTTTAGGCCTTCCATTCCTGATAATAATGTCAATTTTCAAGTGTTTTAAAGTGATGAGAAAATTCTACAATTCTTGCTTGAAGAGGACATTTTTCACTGCACAATCAAGATAGATTGAAGAAAAAATGTGATGATCAAGTGGTGCATCTCAAGTCTAATAAGTTGCCTAAGGGTCTTGTTACTTTAAGACCAGTATTCAATATAGATGATCAAGATAGAAAGAACAAAACTAGCTTGCTAGTTCAGCAAGAGCACTATGCTGATTTAGAGCTTGAACTAGGTAAAATTTTAAAATTTGGAAAAGGTAAGCACAAATTCTGAGAAGCAGTCTTACACCCAGTTGATTAAATAATTCAATGATGTTTATGCTTGGAAAGATGAAGATCTGAAAGGTTTTTATCCATCACTTGCTCAGCATACCATTGAACTGGAGACTAATGGTAAACCAATGAAGAAAAAGAAAAGGCTTGTTAATCCCAAGCTAGAACCACTCATGCATAAAGAGGTTCTTAAACTAATTGAGAGTGGTATCATATACACCATCAAGCATACTAGATGGGTGTCCAAAATTGTTCCTATAAGGAAGAAGAATGGAGAATTGAGGTTGTGTATTGACTTTAGGGACCTAAAAATGGCATCCCTGAAAGATCACCACCCTTTTCCATCCATGGAACAAATTTTGCAGTGTGTCTCTGGTTCTGAACATTTTTCATTACTAGATGGTTATTCAAGATAAAATCAGATCCTAGTCAATAAAGGAGATCAATTTAATACTGCATTCACAACCAAATGGGGAACCATGGCCTATCAAAAGATGCCTTTTGGTTTATCAAACATTGGTGCAACCTTTCAAAAGGCTATGTACATGGCTTTCAAAGACCTCATGTATAAGTTTGTGCTAGTATACCTGGATGACATTATTTTCTACTCTAAGCATGCAGCTGATCATAGTAATCACTTAAGGAAAATATTTGAAAGGTGTAGGGAGTTTGGAATCTCTCTCAACCCCAAGAAGTGTGTGTTTGTAGTGCATGAAGGGAAAATTTTGGGATATATTGTTTCCAAACAAGGTATCACAATGGTTCCTGAAAGAGTTGTAGATATTTTAGAACTACCCTTACCACACCATAAGAAGAGCCTACAATCCTTTATAGGCACAATTAACTTTGTTAGACATTTTTTGCCTAACATTGCAGATGTTTTGAAACCTCTAACAACTATTTTAAAGAAGAATGTAGTCTTCAGTTGGAGCAGAGAAGGAAAAAAAAATTTCCAAGCCATTAAGGAGGCTTTGACAGAGGCTCCTACCTTACTAAATCCTGATTTTAGCAAGGATTTCATTCTATATACTTATGGAGGCTCTGAGGTCATCTCTGCAATGTTGACTCAACAAAACTTAGAAGAATCAGATCACCCCATCACTTTCTTTAGAAAAGGCTTAGAGGAGTATGAACAAAGGTATTCTTTTCATATAGTCTTTAGGGTGATAGTGAATTAATTATCAACCATTCTCATACAGTCTTCATCTAGTTAGTTTTTTCCTTCTTTGCTCCAACTGAAGACTGTATTGGGCCAGGAAAAAAAGTATTAAGGATTTGAAGGTTCAGGGTGATAGCTTTCCAAATTTTAAAATTTTACCTAGTTCAAGCTCACAATACTGATTCTAAAGTTTTAAGACCCTTAGGCAACAATTACAGGGTCTTGTAGCTTTAGAATCAGTATTCAATACATGATACAAGAATATTGTCTCACAATGCAAAATCTCTTTGGGATAGGAAAAGAGGTATTAAGGCTTTGAATGTTCAGGGTGATAGTTTGTTTCCTTCTCTACTCCAACTGAAGATTGTATTGGGCCAGGAAAAGAGGTATTAAGGCTTTGAAGGTTCAGGGTGATAGTGAATTAATTTTCAACCAAGTAAAGGGGATAAGTGAAAATAAAAATTATACTATGAAAACCTACAAGCATAGGGTGTGGGATGCAATTGAGGATTTCCATGCTTTCAATATAATTGTAGTTCCTAGGAATTTGAATCAACATGCAGACAGGTTAGCTATTGTTGGATCTCAATTTGATATCCCTGATAACATTTTAGTGAAAAATGATCACCAACATGTTAATATTATTGTTAGGCCTTCTATTCCTAATAATAATGTCAATTGGCAAGTGTTTGAAAGTGATGAGAAAATTTTGCAATTCTTGCTTGAAGAGGACATTTTTTCATTGCACAATCAAGATATATTAAAGCAAAACTATGATGATCAAGTGGTGTAGCTCAAGTCCAATAAGTTGCCTAAGGGTCTTGTAACTTTATAATTAGTATTCAATATAGATGATCAAGCCAAAAAGAACAAAACTATCTTTCTAGTTAAACAAGAGCACTATGCTAATTTGGAGCATAAACCAAGTAAAAGTTTAAAATTTGGAAAGGTAAGCACAAATTCTGAGAAGTAGTCTTACATCCAGTTGTTTAAATAATTTAGTGATGTTTAGTCTTGGAAATATGAAGATCTAAAAGGTTTTTATCGAGCACTTTCTCAGCATACCATTGAACTGGAGACTAATGCTAAATCAGTCAGGCAAAAGAAAAGGCTTGTTAATCCCAAGCTAGAACTACTCCTACATAAAGAGGTTCTTAAACTAATTGAGAGTGGTATCATATTCCCCATCAAGCATACTAGTTGGGTGTCCAACCTTGTTCCTATAAGGAAAAAGAATGGATAATTGAGGTTGTGTATTGACTTTGGGGACCTAAATAGGGTATCCCTGAAAGATCGCCACCCTTTTCCATCCATGGAACAAATTCTACAACATGTCTCTAGTTCTGAACATTTTTCATTACTAGATAGTTATTCAGGATATAATCAGATCCTAGTCAATAAAGAAGATCAATTTAAGACTACATTCACAACCAAATGGGGAACCATGGCCTATCGAAAGATGCATTTTGGTTTATCAAACACAGGTGCAACCTTTCAAAAGGCTATGGAAATGGCTTTCAAAAGCCTCATGTATAAGTTTATGCTAGTATACCTGGATGACATTATTTTCTACTCTAAGAATGTAGCTGATCATATTAAGCACTTAAGGAAAATATTTGAAAGGTGTAGGGAGTTTGGAATCTCTCTCAACCCCAAGAAGTGTGTGTTTTCAGTGCATGAACGAAAACTTTTGGGCTATATTTCTTCCAAACAAGGTATCATAGTGGATCCTGAAAGAGTTGTAGCTATTTTAGAGCTACCCTTACCACACAATAAGAAGATCCTACAATCCTTTATAGGTACAATTAACTTTGTTAGGAATTTTTTCCCTAACATTGCAGATCTTCTGAAACCTCTAACAACTATTTTAAAGAAGAATACAATCTTCAGTTAGAGAAGAGAAGGAAAAAAATAATTTCCAAGCCATTAAGGAGGATTTGATAGAGGCTCCTACCTTAATAAATCCTAATTTCAGAAAGGATTTCATTCTATATGCTTATGGAGGCTCTAAGGTCATCTATGCAATGATAACTCAATAAAACTCAGAAGAATTAGATCAGCCCATCACTTTCTTTAGTAAAGGCTTAGAGAAGTATGAACAAAAGTATTCTTTTGTAGAAAAACATGTTCTTATTTTTGTGAAAGGCCTCAATAAGTTCAGGCACTTATTGATCCATAGTAAAGTGCATCTAAGAGTCACTCATCCAAGTGTCAAGGAGTTATTACTTAGTAGAGACTTAAATGAGAAGAGATTTGGTTGGATAACTAGAGTCATAGAATATGATGTAGATATTCAAGTTATCAAGCTAGTTAGAGGTAGAGGCATTTGTGAACACATGAATGATGATGAAGCTTTAAAAGATTAAAAAAATAGATGGATTCGTCCATAGTTATACATGAAACAAAGGATCATGATAGGAAAGAAAGTTTGTTGTTATACATGCTCCATTTTTTGAAGATAGGTGAGTGCCCTACATGCTTGGATTCAACAAAGAGAAGGTACTATGGGTTGCAGTCTATTCCTTTTGTGCTAGATGATGTTCTTTTTACAAAGGATCACAATGGTGTCTTTCTTAGGTGCATTGATTCAAAACAAATAGAAGATGTTTTATATGAGTTTCATGATGGACCTTTTGGAGGTCATTTCTCTCCTAGGACCACTACTTTCAAGATCATGAGGGTTGGATATTATTGTCCATATATTTTAAGGATAGACATGTCTATGTGAGGAAGTGCATGAAATGTTCCATATTTGTAGGGAAACAAAGGCTTCCATCTCTACCTCTGCGACCAATCAAGATAGAGAAACCATTTGTGAATTGGGGAATTGACTTCATAGGTTCTATTAACCCTTTCTAGTGTAGGGTACAAAAGGATAATCACTACAATTGATTATTTCACTCATTAGACAGAGGCCTCTACATTGAAGGAGGCTAATAAGACTGTTTTCTTGAATTTTTATGATGATATCATTCAGAGGTTAGGGATTCCTGATTCTATAATATCTGATAATGCACTTCTTTTCACAGGATTGAGGGTCACCGAATTGGAAACTAGACATGGTATTTATCTTAGTACTAGTTTGAATTATTACCCTCAGGGTAATGTGTTGGTAGAGTCCACCAATAGGAGTTTGGTCAGAATAATCAAAAGGACTATACAAGACAATCAGACCTAGGATTGGCACTCCAATTTGAAGTATGCCCTATGGCTGGACAAGATTACTCCCAAGAAGATAATTGGGAACTCTCCCTACATGCTATTTTATGGTAAAGAAGCTAATATGTCCATTTCAACTGAATTACCAACCTTGGATCTTGTTACCCAATTTTTTCTCTTTGAGGAGGGTGATCCTTTGAAGGTATGTTATGCTCAGCTCCTAGAGTTGGAAGAAAATAGAGGCAAAGCTATGTAGACTATGGATTTTCAACATATGCAAACCAAGAAAAGTTTTGACAAAAGAGTTGGATCAAGGAGCTTTAATGTTAGAGACTGATTAAGTGTTTTAAGATGTTAAGTTGATCACCAAAATGCAGAAGGATAATGCAAGATATTAAATTAGTTAATGGATTGTATTGTCATTGATGTCAACTTAATATAATCTAATAAGTTATAATCAAAGTGTCAAAGACTTTGGAGGATTAGAGAGATAAATATTATGCTTTCAATAATGTATAAAAGACAAGCATTCATAATGTGACTTCAAACACCGACAGCTAGTGGAACCTGACAGATAGAGATCAATGAAATTCAAATCACAGTGATGCTCGAGTAAGAACATCGACAAGCATTACTGACGAGAAGAATCACAAGCATAACCGATGGCCAGAAACATAGTGTAAACCGATGGATAATCCTGAGGAGAACTAGCGTGTTGACCAAAGCTATCAAAGAGTTAAAACATCAAAATTAACTTGAGTTCAAAAATGACAAAATATCTAGCTGACAGAGCTAAATATGGACTTAAGTGGTAGTTATCTTTGTTTTCATTGATAAGATAAAGCTAGAGATAAGTAAAGGATTTAAAGTTGTTTTGTCCAGTTGGCAAGAAGATCTATGCAAGATAAAATAGGATTTTTTCTTTAAATCTAATTGGCTAAGATTGTAGATCACGCCAAGATAAAGAAAAAATCAAGAACCTAACAATGGTGATATCATGTCTATAAAGAGAAAAATTAATTCATTACGAATTAAGAGAGAGGGTGAATGAATGAAAAGAGGATGCTGAAGAGAAAATGATAAAGAGAAACTTCATGCAATACTGATTAATCAAGCTGAAGAAAGAGATAAAAAATTTCTGCGAACACCGAGCAACAGAGCATAGCATCACCGAGCATAAGTAAAGTGGAGCAAAGGTATTAATCAAGATATATTGATCAGATTAGTTTTATGAGATTACAATAGATTTGAAAATATGCATGTATAAGTTGTATATGTGAACAGATCATACTATTTCAGTTTAACCATTGATTTAGAAAGTCTCTAACCAAGCGAGATTTAAAGATCCTTTCTATATTAAGATACATCCCAAGGAGTATCAAAAAGTTTGATCATGAAGATAGCATGAGATGCCAGATACCTATTGACAAGCCAAGTGATTTTTTGATCAAGGAAGGTAGCATAGAGATGCCCGATATCAAGTGACAGAATAAAATTTTAAATCCTCTAACAAGGTCACACCTAACAATGTGTTTGTAACCTTTAATAGGGTTGGTTCTTTACTGAGCTCACTTTAGAAGAGTGAAAATTTTGGGTTACCGGTGCCAAGTGGTTTTTCCCTTTACAAGGTTTCCACATTAAAAATCCATGTGTCAATGTGTTTATGAGTCATTACTTTAGTGTTTTGCATTACACATAGCTAATTTGGATTGATCAGTATACTCTAGATAATTTACTGTCTTTCAATAAATTAACAGACTGCTATTTGGTAAACATACAGTATAAGGTTTAACAAAGCATTCCGAGCAATAGTAATTTGATAATTGTATTTGAAGGCATTCACCTTATAGGACTAAAGATAACTTGGGGCTTAATATTGTGGTACTAATTTTTTGGGTCAATTATTGGAATATAGGCCACTGAGTTGCCCCCCCAGTTATTACTAACAATTGGTATCAGAGCTTGTCTGCTTAGAAAGGGAGTTTAACAACTCAAGCAAAATATCACAAGATTAACAAATGAGATGTGCCCAAGTTGAATAAAGACAACTTTGCATCATGGCAAAGAAGAATAATAATCCACCTATTAGGTATTGGAAATGATGTTACTCAATACCTTGATATCGAATATGTGTTGCCTACAGGACCTCACACTCTTGAGAAATTAAGAGTAAAGCATGAGCATAACTATATGATGATAGAACTTGCATCACTCTCTGAGGCTGAGTTTGAAGATGTCAAAACTTGCACCTCTGCAAAGCAAATGTGGGATAAGTTGAATCTGGTACATGGAGGAGATGCAAATGTACTAAGAGAAAAGGCAAAAATTCTAAGAGGGAGGTTTGATGACCTAAGGATGAAAGAAGGAGAAAATATCACTCAGTATATCTACAGAATCAAAGAGGTAGTCAATGCTATCCAAGGAGTTGGCGGTGTACTTGAAGAGGAGACAGTGGTAAGTAAAATCTTAAGAACCTTACTGCCTGTATATGCTATTATAGTTTCTTCTATTCAAGAAATGAGATCAGTTGCAAACAATACAATTACTCTAGATATTATGATTAGTAGACTGATTTCATTCGAGATGAATAACTTTGATAATAGTGTCTTACCATCTATAGAATCTGCATTAAAATATTCTTTAAAGATAAGTAACTCAAGTCATAGACATGCTACTAGAAATGATAGTGACATTGATAATGAGGATCAAGGACTTTATTAGATTGAAGCACTAATGGCCAGAATATTGCAGAGAGGCAAAGGTAGATACAAGGGTAAATTACCACTTGTATGTTTCAATTGTAAAGAGGTTGGACATTTTTCCATAAGATGTCCAAACAGAAGAAAAGATGATAGAGGAAATGATAGATCATATGAGAAGAAGTTTGATAGAGGTGATAATAGAGATTACAGAAGCAACCGTCAATCTGAAAAAGAGATACCCAAGGCTACAAAGACAAAGGGAAGAAAGCTTGTTACCTAGCTAAGAAAAGAGTTGATGACACTGACACCAAATTAGAAGAAGACATTGAGATGGTATTTGTAGCCATGAAGGATGACTCAGACGAAGAAGAAGAAAGGTATGTAGAAATTGCACTCATATCTAAAGTTAGTAAAAATGATGTTTGGATCATAGATAGTGCCTTCACTCACCATATGACCAGTGATAAACAAATGTTTGATACTTTTGAATACTATAATGGTGGTTCAGTAAGAATGGGAAATGATACACCTTGTCCAGTTGAAGGTAAAGGAACCATAATGTTGAATAACCTGATAAAATTTGAAAATACTTACTGGGTTAAAGGACTGAATTATAATTTGTTAAGTGTTTCGCAGCTGAACAATTTAGGTCAGTGAGTGGCATTTGAAAATAAGGAAAATATCTACAATGAATCAGGAAGATTGATTGGTACCAGTGAGTAGACAAAATGTAACATTTTCTATCTTGATGATACTAACACCACTTATTAAATGGCTATAAATGAAGACATATGGTTGTGGCACAAAAGATTGTGAACTTTGACAACATGATAAAGATAAGAAAGCAAAGGAATGTTAGAGGCTTACTGAGCATGACTAAGCCCAAGCATATCATGTGCAAGAATTGTCAAAAAGGTAAGATGACAAAGTCTAGTTTCAAGAGTAAAAATCATACATCTAATGCAATTCTAGAATTAGTCAATACAGATCTATGTGGACCCATGAGGACAGAGAGCTACTATGGAGATAGGTATTTTATTCTCTTTGTTGATGATTATTCTAGAATGATGACAGTCATGTTCTTAAAAGATAAATCAGAAGCATTTAAGATGTTTAAATAGTATAAAGCAATGGTAGAAAAACAAAGTGAAAAGAAATTGAAATGCTTAAGGTCAGATAGAGGAGGGGAATTTACTTCAAAATAATTCACTAACTATTGAAATGAGCATGGAATTAAAAGACAGGTTTCTACACCGAGAACACCAAATCAAAATGGAATTGCTGAAAGAAGAAACAGATCAATTATTGACTGTGCAAGAACGTTGATGATTGAGAAAAGCATCACTCAAACTTTCTGGAGGGAAGCTATCAGTACTACTGTCTACACATTAAACAAAGTAGAATTGAAGAAGCACACAAAGAAGACACCCTATGAGCTTTGGTATGGTCATACACCCTGTTGTTGTTTTTTCTTGTTGGCCAAAACATATCAACTTTCACCAGTTCACAAACTGACTCAACCAGACAAAACCCAACATCAACAAGGCATAAAATACCTTCTACTCTTCGGGCTCCACAGACCCAGGCGGGTATACCTTACTTCTGTGCTTATGCAAATTGATACAAACACCCAATAAGCAGATTCACTAGTGGATTAAAATAGAACAAACATGTCCTGCAACAGGATTCATAACTGAGATGAATCTCTCATATGGGAAGCCTACCCACATGCTCAATATATCTTCCAAACTTATCAACAGAAAGGGAAAATTGATTTGAAAAAATTTAGATGCAAGTCTGGTGTAAAACCAGTGCCTTATCCTAGGGTGCAGAGTCAAAATTGAGAAAACATCCACAAAACTTCATCAATTCAAAAACACCTAAAATCGATACCCTGCCTTACAAACTACCATTTTCACTGCAAACATATGATCATCAAATCTATGCATTATTTAAATTCTCAGAGATTATCCAACCATATGTACTCCCCCCTTGAAGGAAACTTATGGAAAAACTCATAGTCTACCTTGTAAACGAAAAATTGGACATTGCCTTACAAATCCAATTCATAAGAATTCCCAAAACACACAGAGACATCAGAATACTTGCAACGAGATTCCAGGTATATTTTATTGATAAAACCTATTTCAGTACACTCAAATTGACACTACATCTAGACTAAAACATCAATTTCATAACAGGACTTGCATTAATGGAACTCAAACACTTGCAGAGCTCAGCTCATGCAAAAAGGTTGGAACCCCTCAGACTGAAAAGAAAAGAGAATAAGAAGAGAAGGGGGAAAACACCATAAAGCATTACAACTCGACACTTGTCCAACTCTGAACTACTCACTGAATGAGTCATGAAGTCTGGAACAACAAACCTGATCTTCTCTATCCCCTTGAAAACAAGTGAGTCACCAGACATAACAAATCAGATATCTCAAAAAAAATCTTCCCGGCCCCCCTGAAACTTAAACTACAAATAACACGAGCAGATGGCCACCTGTGCAAAATCTGATTCCAGAATCGGAATCCTCACGTCGAGACCTTTCTGGTGGTAAATGATAGTCCATATTTGGCCCAAAAATGAATCCCCCAGCCATTAAAATGGTCTCCCAGGTCTGTAATTGTAATATTTGAATTGTCAATATAGTCGAAACTATATGAAAACATATTTTTAATTTTGATTTTTCACTTGGTCGCTCACTCGCTAGCATTTTATGCTAGGTCACTTGACCTGTGCGACTGCGTGACTGACTGCTGGTCGCTCACTCACGGTCTTTTTATACATCTTCACCTGACCTGCGCGACTGCGCATTTAGAAGCTCAATCGCGCACTCACGGTCTTTTTATGCATCTTCACCTAACTTGCACGACTGCGCGATGACCTGAGTCGCGTAGTCGCGAGCTGAATCAGCGAGCTCCTTTCTCTGGCGCGACTGAGCGAGGTTCTCCTCGACGACCGCGTGACTATCTCTACAAAATTTTGGCGTCATTCCTCTAGAAACGCTTCCCGAGGCACGATCTGAGCTCGCGTTCAGAGAGCTTCCTCTCTTCATCTTCAAATTACAATGTTTGTGTTTTTGCATATATGCATTTCAAAATTCAGTAGCAGGAGCAATGTGGGATATACAAGTTTGAAGTTTTTAAAGCCTTTCAAATTTGCCGCCCAAAATTTAGGTGGCCCATCAAGCGCTGAGTTCCAGCGACCAAGGGGCCCACCCGTGGGCCTCTTGGTTCTAATTCAAACAAGTATCTTAGTGTTTTCATATTTAAACACTAAATATTCGGTCGCCCAGTGCATGTGGGATATCAATACTATGCAGTCTTAGGCTTTTCAAGCTAGCCTTATCATCATATCTGTGCGGGCCTCCCCCATTGTGCCATTTTTCCATCCATTCAGAATCACCTCCTGTAAGTACCAATTTGGACTAATATAGTTCTTCTCTCTCATTAAGATTTAGATTTTTTAGTTGTTCTAACATGGTTGACATTGGTTCCCAAAAAAATCAAAAGCTCTTCCCTCAGGCCTATTAGCCCACGTTAATACCTTGCCATACCGCAGAACAAAACCAGGAATATTAGACTTTATCGAGCGGAGAAAACACAGTAGCAGAACATAGGCTGGAAGCCCAATATTGAGCATTTTGCTGTCAGAATGCTTCCAGTCATTCAGATCTTCATCTGTAATTACACCAGCATGGTATAAAACTTTACCCAGCTCCTCACAGGCCCCAAAGATACTATTCCATACCTGCACTGCTTTCAATTCCTGCCAAGCATCACTGAATGAATATGCACATTGTGGAGGATGTTTTGGAACCTTGGAAATCAGACTACCTGGAATAATATTATCGGTAGCATCAGAGGCACTTTCCTTGCGGTATTTAGGTCTTGGAAAGCAAGTTCCTTCTCGTAGGTACAGAAGGTCATTGGTGTATTCATCAAACAGTGCTATAGTAGCCACAATGTAGGCTAATCCTCGAGGAATGGAAGTTTCCTGATAAACAATGATAGATGCATACATGCCAAGGAAAAAGCTTGATAGAATAGCCCCCAAGACACTGAACACAACTACCAAAGGCCAGAGTATAATAGAAAGGCCGGCAAATGGAACACAAGCAGTCTCCAAAAAGGGCCCTGCCCTTCCAATAAGATCTCTTAATAACTGTTTCCATACCTTAAATAACATGAAGGGGGATTTGTAAACTGCTATTACTGTAATTATAGGCACATCTATTAAGATGCTGAGTAGCCCCACCAATATACACCCTAGTATCAAAATTTATCACAAAACTCCCCAGTAGAGTCTCCATTCTACTTCTTTATGCTCAAGAGCTTCATTAAGATGTTCTGGCTTAAGGACCTTAATTGCAACCTCCTGACCAAGATACGTCCCTCAGTAGGGATCCCCATAGGAACCAAGTGCCTTATCCATTGTGAAGCTAGTCAGGTCCAGAGTGGGCCTGGCTAAAAAAAAAAAAATTGAATTCAAACACCTAGACTAGAAACTTCTCTAGACGTCCCCAGGACGTTCCAAAATTGAAGAATGAACAAACCCAGATCGCCAAAAGATCAAAAAACCTTATTTTGCAAAAGCACCAGGATCATGCGAACAGGCCCAGAAACTGGCTTCAAAAACTGACATAATGATTCGATCAGACCTTGCCCTCTGACAGGCACATTCTCTAATCTATAAAATATCATTCCCCAAAATGGCATCTCATGACTGTACCCGAGTCAAAATATATTAACCTTTGAAATTGCCATTTTTATTCTATTCCTGCAAACAGACTGTCAGAAAATGATTTTTAATCGCCGAAATTGATTTTAAAAGGCTGACAAATGGATTAATAGGGGGCTCAAATCTGAACTAGAAGTTGTATGTCAGCTTTGCAAGACAATGCAAAAAGAAATTCGTCAAAAGAATCAACCGGCCAAAATTTATTTAGTGGCAAAGTAGGGCATTTGGATTTTCAGGAGAACACACTTTGTAGAACTGGCTACATTTTGTGAAAATTGCAAATGGGATGAGCCTGGAAACTTGGTCAAATGGATTGGCCATGGTTCTGGATTTGGCACAACTAGAGTAAAACATGACTACAACATGACTCAATCATTAGATTTCTGATCGGATCACACAGGTGTCTTTTTCACACTGTCAAAATAGCCCTTAAAACTTCTGGACTTCTGGGTTTCAGCAAAACAGTAAAAACTACAAACGGATTTGGCTTTGAAAAGCACTGAAATGGATTCACCAGGGGCTAAAAATGGACATGCCAGAAGAGGAACATGCCTAAAATACAAATCCATCATTAATTCTTCTTGACCAATCACCGGGTATCAAATATAGCTTCATAAACAGGGCTCTCGGCAAACAAATGAACCAGTGCACAAGTGCAAAACTAAGAAAACACCTCTGGAAGGGGATGAATAAATAGGGTCAAAACTCACCACAGGGACCTGAAACCTGACACATAAAGAGTATGAAATGTGTACAAAAATATTTTAGGCTCATATTTTTGTAACACTTATCAAATTTCAAGATATTCAATCCCGAAGTAGCCCTTCTCGGCGATTTCTACACTTGGCAATTTTCTGATTTTGAGACCCCTTAGGAACAAACTGATGAAAACCCATTTGAGCATGCAACTTTAGGAACTGGAATAAACCACTGAAGCATATGAAAGGCAATGGACAAATGCATTTTATGAAACCACCCAGAAAACACCTGGTTCCCACATGCATCTTGAAA
>MU226034.1:2417400-2446234 GCA_018584345.1 Thuja plicata
GAGATTATCCAGCCATATGTACTCCCCCCTTGAAGGAAACTTATGGAAAAACTCACAGTCTACCTTGTAAATGACAAATTGGACATTGCCTTACAAATCCAATTCATAAGAATTCCCAAAACACACAAAGACATCAGAATACTTACAACGAGATTCCAGGTATATTTCATTGATAAAACCTATTTCAGTACACTCAAATTGACACTACATATAGACTAAAACATCAATTTCATAACAGGACTTGCATTAATGGAACTCAAACACTTGCAGAGCTCAGCTCATGCAAAAAAGTTGGAACCCCTTAGACTGAAAAGAAAAGAGAATAAGAAGAGAAGGGGGAAAACACCAGAAAGAATTACATCTCGACACTTGTCCAACTCTGAACTACTCACTGAATGAGTCATGAAGTCTGGAACAACAAACCTGATCTTCTCTATCCCCTCGAAAACATGTGAGTCACCAGACATAACAAATCAGATATCTCAAAAAAAATCTTCCCGACCCCCCTGAAACTTAAACTACAAATAACACGAGCAGATGGCCACCTATGCAAAATCTGATTCCAGAATCGGAATCCTCGCGTCGAGACCTTTCCAGCGGTATATGATAGTCCATATTTGGCCCAAACATGAAGCCCCCAGCCATTAAAATGGTCTCCCAGGTCTGTAACTGTAATATTTGAATTGTCAATATAATCAAAACTATATGAAAACATATTTTTAATTTTGATTTTTGCCTGGTCGCTCACTCGCTAGCATTTTATGCTAGGTCACCTGACCTATGCGACTGCGCGACTGACTGTTGGTCGCTCACTCGTGGTCTTTTTATACATCTTCACCTGACCTGGGTGACTGCGCGATTAGAAGCTCAATCGCGCACTCGTGGTATTTTTATGCATCTTCACCTGACTTGCGCGACTGCGCGATGAGCTGAGTCACGCAGTCGTGAGCTGAATCGGTGAGCTCCTTTCTCCGGCGCGACTGAGCGACGTTCTCCTCGGCGACCGCGTGACTGTCTCTGCAAAATTTTGGCGTCATTCCTTTGGGCACACTTCCCAAGGTGCAATCTAAGCTCGCATGCAGAGAGCTTCCTCTCTTCATCTTCAAATTACAATGTTTGTGTTTTTGCATATATGCATTTCAAAATTTAGTAGCAGGAGCAATGTGGGATATACAAGTTTGAATTTTTTAAAGCCTTTCGAATTTGCCGCTCAAAATTTAGGTGGCCCACCAAGCGCTGAGTTCCAGCGACCAAGGGGCCCGCCCGTGGGCCTCTTGGTTCTAATTCAAACAAGTATCTTAGTGTTTTCATATTTAAACACTAAATATTCGGTCGCCCAGTGCATTTGGGATATCAATACTATGCAGTCTCAGGCTTTTCAAGCTAGCCTTATCATCATATCTATGCGGGCCTCCCCCATTGTGCCATTTTTCCATCCGTTCAGAATCACCTCCTGTAAGTACCAATTTGGACAAATATAGTTCTTCTCTCTCATTAAGCTTTAGATTTTTTAGCTATTCTAACATGGTTGACATTGGTTCCCAAAAAAATCAAAAGCTCTTCCCTCAGGCCTATTAGCCCGCGTTAATACCTTGCCATCCCGCAGAACAAAACCAGGAATATTAGACTTTATCGAGCGGAGAAAACACAGTAGCAGAACATAGGCTGGAAGCCCAATATTGAGCATTTTGCTGTCAGAATGCTTCCAGTCTTTCAGATCTTCATCTATAATTACACCAGCATGGTATAAAACTTTACCCAGCTCCTCACAGGCCCCAAAGATACTATTCCATACCTGCACTGCTTTCAATTCCTGCCAAGCATCACTGAATGAATATGCACGTTGTGGAGGATGTTTTGGAACCTTGGAAATCAGACTACCTGGAATAATATTATCGGTAGCATCAGAGGCACTTTCCTTGCGGTATTTAGGTCTTGGAAAGAAAGTTCCTTCTCACAGGTACAGAAGGTCATTGGTGTATTCATCAAACAGTGCTATAGTAGCCACAATGTAGGCTAATCCTCAAGGAATGGAAGTTTCCTGATAAACAATGACAGATGCATACATGCCAAGGAAAAAGCTTGATAGAATCGCCCCCAAGACACTGAACACAACTGCCAAAGGCCAGAGTATAATAGAAAGGCCGGCAAATGGAACACAAGCAGTCTCCAAAAAGGGCCCTGCCCTTCCAATAAGATCTCTTAATAACTGTTTCCATCCCTTAAATAACATGAAGGGGGATTTGTAAACTGCTATTACTGTAATTATAGGCACATCTATTAAGATGCTGAGTAGCCCCACCAATATACACCCTGGTATCGAAATTTATCACAAAACTCCCCAGTAGAGTCGCCATTCTACTTCTTTATGCTCAAGAGATTCATTAAGACGTTCTAGCTTAAGGACCTTAATTGCAACCTCCTGACCAAGATACGTCCCTCAGTAGGGAACCCCACAGGAACCAAGTGCCTTATCCATTGTGAAGCTAGTCAGGTCCAGAGTGGGCCTGGCTAAAAAAAAAAAATTTGAATTCAAACAGTCGGACCAGAAACTTCTCCAGACGTCCCAAAATTGAAGAATAAACAAACCTAGATCGCCAAAAGATCAAAAAACCTTATTTTTGCAAAAGCACCAGAATCATGCGAACAGGCCCGAAAACTGGCTTCAAAAACTGACATAATGATTCGATCAGACCTTGCCCTCTGACAGGCACATTCTCTGATCTATAAACTATCATTCCCCAAAATGGCATCTCATGACTCTACCCGAGTCGAAAGTTAACCTTTGAAATTGCCATTTTTATTCTATTCCTGCAAACACACTGTCAGAAAATGATTTTTAATCGCCGAAATTGATTTTAAAAGGCTGACAAATGGATTAATAGGGGGCTCAAATCTGAACTGGAAGTTGTATGTCAGCTTTGCAAGACAATGCAAAAATAAATTCGTCAAAAGAATCAATTGGCCAAAATTTATTCACTGGCAAAGTAGGGCATTTGGATTTTCAGGAGAACACACTTTGTAGAACTGGCTACATTTTGTGAAAATTACAAATGGGATGAGCCTGGAAACTTGGTCAAACGGATTGGCCATGGTTCCGGATTTGGTACAACTGGAGTAAAATATGACTAAAAAATGACTCAATCATTAGATTGCTCATTGGATCACACAGGTGTCTTTTTCACACTGTCAAAATAGCCCTTAAAACTTCTGGACTTCTGGGTTTCAGCAAAATAGTAAAAACTACAAACGGATTTGGCTTTGAAAAGTACTGAAACGGATTCACCAGGGGCTAAAAATGGACATGCCAAAAGAGGAACATGCCTAAAATACAAATCCATCATTAATTCTTCTTGACCAATCACCGGGTATCAAATATAGCTTCATAAACAGGGCTCCCGGCAAACAAATGAACCAGTGCACAAGTGCAAAACTGAGAAAACACCTCTGGAAGGGGATGAATAAACAGGGTCGAAACTCACCACAGGGACCTGAAACCTGACACATATAGAGTATGAAATGTGTACAAAAAGATGTTAGGCTCATATTTTCATAACACTTATCAAATTTCAAGATATTCAATCCCGAAGTAGCCCTTCTCGGCGATTTCTACACTTGGCAATTTTCTGATTTTGAGACCCCTTAGGAACGAACTGATGAAAACCCATTTGAGCATGCAACTTTAGGAACTGGAATAAACCACTGAAGCATATGAAAGGAAATGGAAAAATGCATTTTATGAAACCACCCAGAAAACACCTGGTTCCCACATGCATCTTGAAAGAAAAATAGTACAAATGCATGCTAATGTGTCCCATTCCTCACAAATTTTTTAGAGTGCCAACACACCCAATGTAAGTTACTTCAGAATCTTTGGCAATCAATGTTATATTTTGAAGGATGATAGAAATGGAAAAATTGACTCCAAAAGTGATGAAGGTATATTTATAGGGTACTCAACCAAAATTAAGTCTTATAAATTTCTTAACAAATCATCTAAAAAAATCATTGAAAGTGCAAATGTAAAAATAGATGAATTTGTAGAAAAGATTGATAAGGAAATAAAAAAGAACCAGAGGAAAAAAACATGTTTGTTTATACAGAACTTGACACTCTACCCAAGTAACTGTGTATCACTCCCAAGCAATAGAACACTGCACCTGAGCATTAGGCTACAATTACCAAAAATAAGGAAAATCCTCAAGATGATGTTCTGAACAATAGAGATCAGAACGAAGGTCAAGAAGATGATCAAAATGATGAACACGGAGCTGAACCAAAACTTGCCAAGTATGTCATAAGACATCATCCATAGAATCAAATCATAGCAGACAAGAAGGCTGGATCAAGAACACAAAGTAAGTCACTAAATACCAGATGTTTACTTTGTGATTTTAAGCCTAAATTTGTTAATACTGCACTTGAGAACGAATAATGGGTCAGTTCTATGAATGAAGAAATAGAATAGATTGAGAAGAATAGTACATGGACACTAGTACCAAGACCAGATGACAAGAATGTCATTGGTAGAAAATTGATATTCAGAAACAAGTTGAATGAGAATGGAGAAGTCATTAGAAACAACGCAAGGTTAGTATGCAAGGGATATGCACAAGGAGAAGGTATTGATTATGGAGAAACCTTTGCACTTGTTGCTAGACTAGAAGGAGTTAGGATCTTCCTTTCTTATGCTACATTTAAAGGATTCAAGATATACCAGATGAATGCCAAATTTGTATTCCTAAATGGAATACTGGAAGAAAAGGTATACATTGAACAACCAGAAGGGTTTGTTGATCCAGAGAAGAGAATCATGGTATGTAGACTACATAAAGTCTTGTATGGATTAAAACAAGCACCTAGATCCTGGTATGAAAGACTTCACTCATATCTCATTAGCATAAAATTTGTTAGAACAAATGAAAATAGCAATCTGTACTTAAAAGAAGATACTGATGCTAATATTCTGATTGCTGAAATTTTTGTTGATGATATCATTTTTGGGAGAAATGAATTATTATGAAAATCCTTTGCTAATGAAATGAGAAAGGAATTTGAAATGTCTATTTTTTGGGAGATCAAATTCTTTCTTGGTCTACAGATTCTTCAACAAGATGCAGGCACATATATCACTCAGTCCAAATACATCAAGGAAGTGTTGAAGATATTCAAGATGGAAGATTCCAAACCAGTTGGAACACCTATGGCTACCGAATGTAAGCTGACAAAAGAAGACAAATCAAATGAGGTAAATAAAACCTTATATAGATCAATGATTGGCAAACTGATGTATTTTGTTCATACCAGACCAGATATAGCACTTGTAGTTGGAATAGTTGCAAGATTCTCTGCTAATCCCAAAGAATTACATATGACTGTTGTCAAGAGAATTCTGAGATATTTGAAGAACATTGAGGACTATGGCTTATGGTATAAAAGAGAAGGAAAATTTGAGCTACATGTCTATACAAATGTTGATTGGGATGGAAACATTGATGACCAAAAGAGCACAACTGGAGGAGCATTCTTCATGGGTGACAGACTTGTCACATGGATCAACAAGAAGCAATGATGCATCTCTCAGTCTACTGCAGAAGTGGAGTATGTAGTTGCTACTGCAAATTTCTCCAATATTTCATGGAACAAACAATTTCTAGAAGGTATGATTATGAATATTCTTGAACCAGTAATTATCTACTATGATAACACTAGTGCAATTAACATTTCTAAAAATTCAGTCATGCATGCTAAGACTAAGCATATTGCTATCAAGTATCACTATCTAAGAGAACAAGTGAAAGAAAAGGAAGTGACACTGGAATATGTTCAATCAAAGGAAAAATTAGCTGATATATTCACCAAGCCATTACCGAAGGATACATTTGAATACCTGAGATAGAGACTAGGGGTCCAACCCTTGTCTATCGATCAGTAAGTTGACTAGAAGGTTGCACCATCCTATACCAAATCTGAATATCGGTCATGTTGATGCAGACACTAAGATTAATAGGAATAGATAAATCTATACACATTAAGGTACAAGTATACACTGAACACCAAGGACATTATATTACCGATGGATATGGAAATTCAAGGAATATATTATATAAAGAGATGGAACATGATATAGATAAAAAAAATTTGGCATTGTTGTCAAAGGGAGAGATTATTCTCATTATCAAAAGGCTCAAAGAGAGATTATCTCATTGTCATAAGGGAGAGATTATATCATTATCCATGAAAATCAAGTTCCTAAAAATAAAAAAAGAAAGAGTTAATGAATATTCAAAGGGAGATAAATTGATTACATATGAAATATCCATCTAAGGGAGAGAGTTTAGACAAAGAGAGAGATTGTTGTCAAAGGAAAAAGAGATTATCAAGAAAATAAATAGTCAAGGCAGAGCACCTATCAAAATGGAGATATAAGATGATACATCTATCTAGTGAAGGGATTGAAGATTGAAGACAACCATTCTGCATGAAACAAATCTAAGCTATTTTTGAGCTTACCGAAAGCTAGACATTTGTAATAGTTACAATAGGAAAGCTTGATGAAATTGTTATATTTCATATTGTATTAGTAATAATATAGTATTATAATGTAGTATGTTTCCATCAATGCCAAAGGGAGAGATTGATGACATGTAACTGATTGAATGTTTGAAGATGTTAAGTTGATCACCGAAATGTAGAAGGATAATGCAAGACATTAAATCAGTTAATAGATTGTATTGTCATTGATGTCAACTTGATATAATCTAATCGGTTATAATCACTATTAAAGACTTAAGAGAATTAGAGAGATAAAGATTATGCTTTCAGTAATGTATAGAAGACAAGCATTCACAGTGTGACTTCAAACACCGACGGCTAGTGGAACCCAACAGACATAGATCATCGAAAGTCAAATCACAGTGATGCTCGAGAAAGAACTCTGACGAGCAGAATCACAAGCATAACTGACGGCCAGAAACATAGTGTAAACCGATGGAGAAGCCCATGGAGAAATGGAGTGTTGACCGAAGCTATCAAAGAGTTAAAACACCAAAATTAACTTGAGTTCAGAAACAAAAAAATATCTAGCTGACAGAGCTAAATATGGACTTAACTGGTACTTATCTTTTTTTTCATTAACAAGACAAAGCCAGAGATAAGTAAAGGATTCTAAGATGTTTTATCCAGTTGGTGGGAAGATCTCTGCAAGATAAAATAGGAGTTTTTCTTTAAATCTAATTGGCTAAGATTGCGGATCATGCTAAGATTAAAAAAAATCAAGAACCTAACAATGGTGATATCATGTCTATAAAGAGACAAATTAATTCATTACAAATTAAGAGAGAGGGTGAATGAATGAAAAGAGGATGTTGAAGAGAAACTTCATACAGTCCTAATCAATCAAGCTAAAGAAAGAGCTAAATGTTTTATGTAGACACCGAGCAACAGAGCACAGCATCACCAAGCAGAAGTAAAGTGGAGAAAAGGTATTAACTGAGATGTATTGATTAGATTGGTTTTATGAGATTACAATAGATCTAAAAATCTGCAATTATAAGTTGTATATGTGAATAGATCATATTGTTTCAATTTAACCATTGATTCAAAAAGTCTCTTAACCGAGAGGGATTTAAAGATCTTTTCTATATTGAGATACATCCCAAGGAGTATCAGAAAGTTTGATCATGAAGATAGCATGAGATACCAGATATCTATTGATAGGCCAAGTGATTGTTTGATCAAGGAAGGTATCACAGAGATGATCAATATCAAGTGACAGACTAAACTTTTAAATCCTCTAACCAGGTCACACCTAACAGTGTGTTTGTAACCTTTAACAGGGTTGGCTCTTTACTGAACTCACTTTAGAAGAGTGAAAATTTTGGGTTACCAGTCCCAAGTGGTTTTTCCCTTAACAAGGTTTCCATGTTAAAAATCCATGTATCAATCTGTTTATGATTCATTACTTTAGTATTTTGCATTACACATAGCTAATTTGGATTGATCAGTATACTCTAGATAATTTACTGTCTTTCAGTAAATTAATATACTTCTATTGGTAAACATACAGTATAAGGTTCAACAAAGCATTTCGAGCAGTAGTAATTTGATAATTTTATTTGAAGGCATTCGTATTATAGGACTAAAGATAACTAGAGGCTTAATATTGTGGTACTAAGTTTTTGGGTTGATTATTGGAATATTTTTTAGGCCACTGATTCACCCCCCCCCCCCCCTCTCTCAGTTNATTCCCCCCCCCCCCCCCCTCTCTCAGTTATTACTGACAAGAGACATGGTCCTCAAGTGGGATGAATTCAAGAGAAGACCTGGTAGGCATACAAAATTTGATTCATTTTGGGGAGGCCCATTTGTGATCATATAATGCAAGGGGCATAATGCCTTTTGGCTCTCAACACTTGAAGAATAAAGCTTGCCAATATCAGTCAATGGTTTTTACCTTAAACCCTATTTTGAGGTTTGTCCTACTCTGTAAATAAGTTATTTTCCTCTAGGTGCTCTTGCATAGTCAGTTTTTGTTGTATATAGGTATTTTCCTTATTTTGGCTTAATCCATTTCCTGTTGTTTTTTCTCCCCTTCTTCCAGTCCTCCTATATCCCCGAGTTCTTAGTTTTTTTTTTTTGTGACTCAATGCCTAATGGAATGTCAAAGGCTACTAGTTTTCATATGTCTAGCAGCCAGACATTCAGTAGAAATCACCAAAAATGTTACCCAAAATTTCCTACCCTATACTCTTTTGGCTTACGAATGGAGTAAATGTGGCTTGCATAAGGGTTGAGCCCAGCTTTTATGAAATCTACCCATGGCTCTATGTTTTCTCCCCTATTTATACAAAGTTTCTAGGTCTGGTTGGAAAACCCTTGTTTCATTTTTGTGAAAACCTCTTAAATCCTAGGTCTTTAGTGGCTATTATAAAATGTTGTTACTTTTCTAAGCCACTTAAGTTCATTTTTCCATGTGTTTAAAGTTACCATCGAGCGGGGTCGTGTTCTATTTTTCCTAGTAGGATTTATTTTTCATATGTTTATTTTCCTAAGTCCCGCAATACTTGATTTCCTCAGGTGTCAATAGATTCTTCTTCATTTGACGGTCATCTCTTTGCCTTAAAACTAGATCAAGCTTTGAAGATTCTTCAATTCATCATGCCATTTTTACACGTAGATAGTGGGCCATCTTTCTTTGAAGTTTGTGGCTTGATAATCTGCGGTCAAGTTCCTTTTGATTGTATGGCTAGCACTTTTCCTTGGAGTGGAGATGCTTGACAGTTAGTTCCCAAGGCATTGCATTGTGTTGACAAGTGTCAGGTTGTCATAAATTGGGCCCATCTGCATCTTGTTAATCTCCAGGAAGGTTTATTTTGATCCAATGGTTGGCACTTTTCCTTAAGGGTAAAATGTCCTTCCACCATTATGCATCGATGACACGTGTCCTTCCCAGTTAAGTGGGGCCTGTAATTTCATGATAGGGGTTAAATTTAATGCTCTCTCTAGTTAATATTTGTCATGCAGTTTACGCTTTTCCTTAAGGTGGAGATGCTCGACAGATAATTCATAAGGCATTGCGCATCATTTGACACATGGAAAGGTGGTCGATCTAAGGTAGGTAAAGGTAGAGCAAGTTAGATTTGATCAGAAATTGGGTGTTTTGCCTCAAGCATAAAGGTGAAGGTAAATAAGGACAAAGGCATCACGTCTACATGTCACATGGCAGATCAGATCTTGAGCTTGCAGGTAACTTAAATCAGATCGACGATCATTTTTTAGAGTTGATAAAGGTTTGAATCTAGGTCATTGATTGGGGATTTTGCACCACCTGTGACCGTTTGCATTTAAAATTCAAATATTTGAATATCTTCCAGGGTTTTCATGGTGGTGGCATCATTTTTAGTTTGTAGATAGGGTAGATGGATCAGATAGACTTTCCAATCGAATTTATGAAATAGAGAGATGTCTCCAAGATATATCTAATCATTTGGGATATTTTCTAAGGTGCATTAATGTGCAGAGGTGATTGTTTTAGGGTTTTATGATTTGTTTTTGAAGGAATATATTTGTAACCCTAAGTTTTCTAATATGATCTACATTGATGGTGAATTGACTCTTGGGCCATGGTGGTTGAGGAGTTTGTATATAAGTTGTTTTTGAAGCTTTGGTTTGGGGGTTCGAATTATGTAAAAACTTTCTATGACATTCTCTTTGTCCCCAATCTTTTTCATGTTTGTAATTCTCACTGAAGCATAATGTAGTGGCTAAGTTGTTGGAGAAATATTTGAATTATTCAATCCTCTTTCTCTTCTACAGTTTCATCTACACTGTGAATTATTTGATGGAGGTAATCTTGTGAATTTTATCATTCCCTGTTATGTTGTGTCATTTTAGTACCTTTTCGTTAGAGTGAATGTTTTCTTGCAGGTCATAGTCTGTGTTTAAGTTCATTTGATCTATTTTTGTGAAAATTCTTCATTTCCCTAAATGGTTTCATTTTGGACCTCTTTATGAAACACTTTTACAAGCCTATTCATAAATTTAACTTTCCTTAAGTCAGAAAATTCACGCTAACTTTTAGCCATCTTTGTTATGATTCATGTCATATCCGGTGTATCACCTAATAGATTAAGTTCTTTCTTTATTCCCTTTCAGTTTCCTTTTATCCCTTTTCCTCCCAAGTTTATTTCAAGTACTAAGAGAAAAATAGGTGATTATCCAAGAGGAACCGGCCTAGAATTCGAAGGTCTCACTTCAAGTTTAGCAAGGTGCCACAACCTAGAAGTGAATCCCATGTTATACCAAATCACTAGACTCTCAAGTTTAGTAGGGTGAAAATTTGGTGTATAACAATAACACCATACCTATAACTGCAATTGGAGGCTTGATCAAACAACCTACTACTTTATTAGTGATCCCTTTCTTACGGCGAATATTGAGATGAAATTATTGAAGATAGGTTGATCATCTTTGGTGTCTATCATTATGCAACTGTCCTTGTGTTTGCAAAAATTAAAAGGGATTGTGATATATGTGGATGGTTGTTTCCTTGCCCAAAATATAATGCTTCAATTTCTTGCAAGCTTGAATAATGGCATATAGCTCCTTGTTATAGATGGGGTATGCACTGTATCAAAAAAACTCTCACTATGGTATGCATGGTCATGTTGCATGAGGGTTGCTCTAAGAGCATACTTTGATGCATTAGTTTTTATTTCAAACGAATGTTGTAAATTAGGAAGAGATAAGATTGGTGTAGAACATAACCTTTGTTTTAACTCCTTAAATGCTTATTATTGAGCATCTATCCACTTGAATTTTTCTTTCATTTCTTGCAATGACTGATTTAAAGGCCAAGACAAATGTGAAAATACAAACACAAATCTGCGATAAAAATTTTCCAGCCCAAGGAAGAAATGTAACTTTGTGATATTTCTAGGAGAAGGCCAATCTTTAATCATTTGTATATTTTCAAGATCAACATGAACACCCTCATTTTCAATGATATATCCCAAATATTTAATACTATACATACCAAAAGAGCACTTTTTTATTTGCATAAAGTTCATAGTCTTTCAGAGTTGAAAGTACTTGGTCCACATGTTGCGGATGCTCCTCCCAAGTTTTGTTAAAGATGATTATAACATCTAGGTATACCACTACAAAATAATTAGTGAATGAACTAAGTACATCATTCATCATCCTCATGAATGTGGATGGGGCATTCATTAGGCCAAAACGCATCACTAACCATTCAAACAAACTATCCTTAGATTTGAAATAAGTATTCGACACATATGTTGGATCAATTAGTACTTGATGGTACCCAAATTTTAAATCAAATTTGGTGAAGAATTTAGCCCCTATAATCTAGTCCAAAAGATCATCTATTCGAGGAATTAGATATTTATTTTTCACTGTGATTTTATTCAATATCAAATAGCCAATATAAAGTGTCCACATTTCATCCTTTTTCTTTGTAAGAACAACTGGGTTGCCACAAGGTGATGCACTTGGATGGATATGTCCTTTCTAAATCAATTCTTGTATCTATCTTTTAATTTCATCATTTTCTAGTGTTGATCTATGGTACACTGGTTCATTAGGAAATGGAGTTCCTAGTATCAAATCAATAGAATGTCTAACTTAGAAATGTGAGGCTACCCCAGTTGGTAAGTCAAATAAATTATGATATTTTATCAAAATATGATCTATTGATCTATGTTTCTTTGTTGTGGTGTTCATAGTGATAAGGGAATTACATATTGGTTTTCTTTCTTCCTAAGAATGAATTATCAATAATAAAAATATTCCATCTTGGGAAATTAGTCTTCTACATTATTTAGCACTAATCAAAGATGTAGAGTGTACAAGACTTACCTATGGTATTAGGTACTTCTATCCACCCAATTTTATCATCACACTATGTATCCTAGACTCATATACACCATGACACTGATATGTATATGGTTGTTTGAGAAAAACATCACAAATATCAAGAGGAGATACATCACAAATTACCTCATCTTTAAAGGGCTTGATGGAATATGGAAGATGAAATTTCATGTTCACTTTTATATATCACCCTTGAATTTCCCATACCATGGAATAGGGTTGTGGGTGTGCTATTGTTTTCAAATTCAATCTTTTTTTAGTCTCAATAAATATTAAGTTCTTTTGGCTACTACTATCATTAATAAAGTGTAGGGCCTTTCTTCTAACCCACATTTATGAATGGAATAGTCTTTCCTCATCCTCCCTGGGCAATATTTTTGTAGTGGATATTGTGGCATATGGTTCAGCCTCAATGACCTATTCACTATCTATTTATTTGCAAAAATATGTCATCTTGGGTTGAACAATGTCTTCATGTGTTTCCATCATTAAATGTTTTATAGTTCGACAATCTTTTGTATTATGAGATATTATTTTATGGAATTCACACCACATACCTATAGCTTGTGGTTTTTTCTTTACATACCATGCTTTCTTTGTTGGGGACTTGGGTAATGACTCTTTGTTTATTTTATTTCTTGCAGGCTTGCTACTTTTACCTTTACCTTTATTGTTCGTAAAATTATCCCTCCTCCCTTTTTGCTTGAATTTATCCTCAATATTTGAAGTGTACTTGAAAGCACTAGATAAATTCTCTACATTCAAGAATTCCATCTCATTTTGGATATACCTATAAATTCCACTCTAATGTTTCAAAACTTGATGCTTTTCTGAGTCTTTGATGCCAAGTTTTATTGAGAGAGCATGAAACATGTTTGTATACTCTTGAACAGATTGGTCCTTTTTCCAGAAAAATTGCCACTGCATTTTTTTTAGATGTATCCTCAAGGACATAATCCTCTTTTATGTGCTCCACAAAATCTCCCCATTTTTTGTTTTCTATCAAAAATATCAAATTATTAGCCATCTTAGGTTTCCCAGATTGTCAATTTAACTTCCCATGCCAATTTTATCTGCATCTTAGCTTTGAAGAGGGAAAAATTGATTTTTTTAGCATGTGAAAATATATTAATAAAAAAACATCTTTCCATCTTGGATAACTAGTCATCGGCATCAATTTCCCTTGAAATGTTGAAATGTCAAAAGCCACCTGCACTTTGAATGGGGTGTGTCTGCCAAATGTGAAATTTGTGGTATTCATTCATGAACCTTGATGTTCAAGCATCTGATATAATTTATCCATGATTTCCTCATTTTTCTTATTTATTGCATCTTCGATCAATGTTTTTAATGGCTCTTCTATTCCATCAATTTGTCTTTCCATCTGCGATCGTATACATCTTAAATGTAGGTAATTTGAAAGATCTCATGTTTTCCACCCAAACCTATAGTAAGCTGACCATGTGTGATGGAACATATAGAAGAAAACCTGGCTCTAATACCACTAATCTGAACTATGGTTTTAGAGTACAATACCTGGTGTATAACTTGCAATATTAACAATCCTGTTATAAAAATAACAAAATTCAACAAGAGTTTATGCAAGCCAAATGCAATTCCCTTTAATTCAAAAATTAGTTTATACATTTTTATGAGATCCCAAGGATCATCAAAATCCCCTTGAAATTTAAAATGAACATACTGGAATTATTTATTACTATTCTTTCACCAAATGCACACTGCCCAACAATATGTGTTGTTGGGGAGTCAAGTATAAACCCAAACTTTTGTACTTGTCTTTGTTTAGTTCTGAATTTAATAAAAGTGCCCAACCACCTGATAATATATGTCATCAAGGGGTTGGATATAAAACCAAACTATTATACTTGGCTTTGTTTAGTTTCAAAGTTCAGAAAGAGTCCTGACATCTTGAATTCAAAGGGAACTTCAAAATCAATTAACTTCAGATATTTTTTTTAATCACATGCAATGCAAGTGAGTAGATCTATTATACATAGATCTTGGAGTACTCGATGCCCCAACATTGTAGTGTGTTACTTTAAATCCCAAGATTCATTCTAACAAAGGGACTTTGTTGGTATTAGCCAAGTGGTGGCATAACAAGCACTATTCATTTTATTTTCGTATTGGGGAGATGTTTATTACATTAGAGGAAATTTATTGGATGTTATGGACCCCTATAGTCAAAGAGCTCTTGCACTATGATCAGGTTAGAGAAGAGGATGCTATGAACCAAGGATTCAATGATGATGATATAAATATTCAAAGAGGGGAGGTCAACTATCAGGAAATGATCATATATTGCTCACCATTCCCTACAATATTGGATGGGGTTATAGGAGGGTTCATTTGTCTAGACAGGAAGGTTGCATGGCTTATCAATAGGATATGAATAGACTTTAGAGAGGATGATTACAAATGACACTCAATTTTCATGGGGTTCACATCTATTGTCCCACCTGTATCATGATTTGCATTAGGTATTTTTATTCGAAGGGACAAGTATTTCAATAGGGGTCACATTTTTGTATGTGTGGGTGTGTGAAGTACATCATATTCCTTAGGTCATTTTGCATGAGATTAAGGGTAGTAGGACAACCCTATGTACTTATGTATATATTGATCAAATATGGAGTATTGGATACATTTGATAGATGAGATTGATAATATCATTTAAAAACTATACCTAGACTGGTGTAGAGCCCCAAGCTATATAAAAGGATCACACAAAGTCTCAAGACCTTATCCAACAACCATACAATCTAGGGCTCTGACAGAATTCCCAAAACCCACACACACAATACTAGATACTTCCACTAGTCTTCAATACCCTTAAGCCACTATTAAGCCACAACTATAACCCACAATTAAGGGATGGAACAGGGTTCCACAAATGCTATACACTTTTTTTAGATTCTATGAAAGACAAATTCCACACTAATTCACTCTCAAGACACTATCAAGACATCAAGGTCTACAAAAGTCTACAAGGAAAAAAAATGAATTTCAATTAGAAACTTACTTGGAAGTCCACCAAACTAAGTATTTTTCATCCTCAGATGTTCCAAACCACTCACCCTCAATACCCTTCAAGTTAGGGCCTATTACCAATCACCCAACTCCTTGAGTACACAATTCTCTCCTAGGCCTAATAGACAATTAGGTCTCCATTTACAAAGAAAGTGTCTTAAATTGATCTCAATTCCCAACCAAAACTATTAATACATGTGTAGGGCCACAAGAAACCTCTAAATACTTGGTTTCAAGTCTTCATTCTACCCCTAGGTTGAGTTGTGCTTCAAATACTAAACTCTAGATAGTCACATTGAGATGCCTATCTAGAGGGTTTAATCATCTCTCCTCCATCGACCTCCTCCTGAGCTAAGACCAAAAAAATATTATAGTACATCCTCAATCTCTTCTTTCCACCAAGGCTTAGGATTTTTCCATGGTGGAATCTCTTGGAAAGAGGATTTTTCTTGCAAAACCCTAGGTAGGGCCTTCCAGTGACTAGTGAGAAATCAAAACACTATACCTTTTGATTCCCTCCATGTCAAGACTTAAAACTAGTTGAAAAATTCAATTAAGACTCTAGGTCAACTTTTGGTTTCCTTGAGTGGTGCATTGGGATCTGTACCAATCTGTAAAACTCATAATACAATCAAAATTACAGAGAAAATGGTTCATTTTATTGATCAGAAAGATGAAAATCTACAATAGGTTCAAAAAAACCTTGGAGTAAGGTTTTTCAACCTTATAATACATTTTCCAATTAGCTCCAACTGACAAAGGTGGTTGTGAACATTGTAATTCAAAAGTTGCAACTTTTCAACTAAAAGTTGTATTGTGCAAAATGACAACATTGACAACTTTTGACAAAAGTTGTCAAATGTGTGAATCATTGCAAAGTTTGACTCCTAGACTCCACTAAAGACCTTAAATAGGTTATTTGAACATTTTGAACCTTATATAAGTGTCCTATAATATTCTAACCCATCCTACCCATTTTTTGTCAAAAATTGACTAAGGTAGAAACTTAGGCTTATAACAATACCTAGTGTCTCCTTGTCTCACAAGTAGGACTTATTAAAAAAACTTGGATCCTAGATCCACTTAGTAATCTAACACTTTGATGTTGTATCCACTGGTGTGTTTGAACTTGGTGGATTTGAGGGTGCTCCTGCACCATACTCCCATGGTGCCTTGATCTCAAGTCCTCTTGATACGAGTTATTACAAGCTTGAACCATGTTTATGCATCTCTTGTTCATCCATCCAGATAGCTTCTTCATCAAGAATCCCTTGACACTTGACTAATTATTTCTTGTTTTCTTAATGATCTTTGTATCCAAGATCTTGTCAAGCTTCTTTGGATCATGGGAGGGTATCCCTGCAACGTCTTCTTGAAGTTCTTCTTCATGTAATTCTATACCTTCATTCACATCATATTTATAGGGGTTCAAATCACAAATATTGAAGATATGGGATATACCAAGGTGTGAGGGCAATTCAGTTTCATCGGCATTCAACCCATGTTTCTTCAACACCAGATAGGGTCCTACTTTCTTCATAAGTAGTTTAGTATGCTTTCCCTTGGGCAATCTCTCCTTTCTCAAGTATGCCTACACCAAATCTCCAACTTGCAACTGTACATCCCTTCTATGTTTATCCTTGGCTTGTTTAGACTTCTCTACACTTTTCTCTATTGCCAATTTCACTGATTCATGAATCACCTTCATACTCTCTGCAAATTTGTCACCATGGGAACTGACTCGAGTGTTTTGAGGAACTTCTCTGAGTTCCAAGATTCCTCTTGGACTTTGTCCATATATAATCTGAAAATGACTTTTCCTAGTGCTCTTGTTGACTGAATCATTGAAGGCAAATTTTTCTTGGGGTAGGGCTGAATCTTATTTGTCACCATATTGCTTTCTCCAGCACCTAATAAATTTTCCAAGTGACTTGTTAACAACCTCTATCTTCGCATATATTTTTGGATGGTAGGAAGAGATAAAACTCAAATTAGTCTCTAACCTTTTCCATAAGGTCCTCCAAAAGTGACCAATAAACTTGACATCTTTGTCTAACATAATAGTTTGTGGTAAACCATGGATCCTAACAATCTCTTTGAAGAATATATTTTCAATGGATGATGCATCATTTGTGCTCTTACATGGAATGAAGTGAGGCATTTTACTGAATCTATCCACCACTGCATAGATTCTATCATGTCCTTTTTGTGTCCTAGGAAAACCCATTACAAAATCCATACTCCAACTCTCCCAAGGCCTTGTAGGAATAGGTAAAGTTTGATACAACCCTGCATTGGTAAATGTGCCCTTGGCCCTTTGATAGATTGTACATGTCTCCACAATCTTCCTTACATTATTCTAATGCTTTGGCCAATAGTAAAATCTTCTTACCTATTCCAATGTCTTATCCAAACCAAAGTGTCCTCTCATGCTACCTACATGCTTCTCTCTGATAATGTTTTCCCTCATTGAACACTTGGGGATGCATAAATGGTGTCCCTTAAATAGTAGACCATTTTGAATTAGAAAATATGCGTACTCAACATGGTAAGCCTTAGAAAAATCAGAACACACTTGATAAATAGCACTAAAATCTTCATCATCCTTATACATGTCTTTTAATGAATCAATCCCTACACTTTGAAGTTGAATTTTGTGCACTGCTAGAGTTCTACTCAAAGCATCTACCACCTTATTGGAAACTCCTTTTTTGTGTTCAATTGAAAAAGTGTAAGCTTGGATTGACTCTACCCATTTCATATGTTTATCGCTCAATGTTTCTTGACTATTCAAGAAGATAAGTGCTTGGTTGTCTTTGAAGATAACAAATTCATTTGGTAGGAGGTAGTGCCTCCATTTCTTCAATGAATTTACTAAGGCATATAGTTCCAAGTCATAAGAGGAGTATTTTCTCTTTTCTTCATTCAGTTTCTCACTAAAAAAGGCTATAGGCCTTCCTTCTTGGCTCAATACAGTCCCTATAGCAAGGTTAGAAGCATCACATTCAATGGTGAAAACTTTCTAAAAATTAGGAAACGCTAAGATGGGTTTCTCCATTACCTTTTGCTTCAACATTTGAAAGGCTTCTTCTACATCTTTGGTCCACACAAACCTGCATTTTTTTCCATCTTTGATGATCTTAAGGATGGGAGAACATAGTTGACTGAAGTTTCTAATGAACTTTCTATAAAATGATGCAAGTCCATGAAAACTCTTGACTTCTATCATTGTCCTAGGAGAGGGCCAACTCAGGATGGCTTCTACCTTCTCAGGGTCCATTTTGATGTTCCCACCTAAAATCACAAAACCCAAATAGACCAACTCCTCTTGCATAAAAACACACTTTTCCAAGTTTATAAAAAGTTTCTTCATGTAATCTTTTAAGGACCAAGCTAAGATGCTTCAAATGTTCTTCCTTATCTTTACTAAAAATAAGGATATCATAAAGATATACTATGACAAATTTTCCAAGGAAGGTCTTGATCACTTCATTCATGAACCTCATGAATGTGCTTGGGGCATTTGACAAGTCAAATGGCATCACCCTCCACTCATATAAGCTCTCATTTGTTTTGAAGGCAATCTTCCACTCATCTCCATCCCTAATCCTTATTTAGTGGTATCCATTCTTCAAATCCACCTTATAATAGTAACTTGCACCTCATAAATAATCCAATAGATCCTCTATCCTAGGCATAGGAAACCTATACCTAATTGTAATTCTATTTATTATTCTAGAATCAGTGCACAATTTCCATGTGCCTTCCTTTTTAGGATCCAAAAGTGCAAGTACTACACAAGGAATGAGAATCTTTGTTATCAACCCTTTATCTAGGATTTCTTGTATTTGTTTAGCCATTTCTTTGTTCTCTTCTAGGGTCAACTTGTAAGCTGCTTTGTTTGGTAGAGTTTCTATAGGGATCAAGTCTATGTCATGACTTATTTCTCTGATAGGGGTAGTTCATTAGGCAAGTCCTTGGTCAAAATGTCTTTGTATAGATATAATAGGTCTGATACTTCCTTAGGACCTACTCTTCTCAAGGTATTTACTTCATTCTTAGCCTTATTAGGTCTATCATCCTTAGGTAGAGTGAGTAAGGCATAACAAGGGGTTCTTTCTTCCTTTAAAGTTTTCAAAAATTCATTTTCACCTGCAAATAGAAATTTAGAATCCTTTTGTTCTTTTGTATTATTAGGCAAGGGTAAGAAAGTTACCTTTTCTCCTTTGTATTTGATAGTATGGGTATTCAACCTTTCATCATGGTGAGCCTCCACATCATATTTCCAAGTCCTTCCAAGTAGCAAGTGGTAGAAATCCATTGAGACAATGTCACAGAGCACTTTGTCTTTATATTTTCCAAGTTGGAATTCCACCCATGCTAGTTCCTCTATGAGAGTCTATCGGTTCTTTGTGATTCATGAAACCTTGTAAGGTTTTGGATGTGGTACCCTTCTCAACTTAAAATTATTCACTGCCTCTTCAGACATTAAGTTGTCTGTAGACCCACTGTCTATCACCATTCTGCACACCTTGTCTCCATTTATGCAGCTGGTTCTGAATAGATTCTTTCTCTATGGGGGTTCTTGAGTGCTTGGAGCCTTCAAAAAATTCCTTCTCATCATGAGGACTTCCCCTTCTTCAGGTGGTGCATAAGATCCACATGTAGGGTCTCCTTGGTTATCTTCCTCCATAACCATGTTTTCCCTTCTATTTGTCTGATTGCTTTCCTTTTCTAGATACTTGGATGCAAGGTGCCCTAGTTGGTTACATCTGTAACATATTGGAGGTCCTAAATTAATCCCTCTAAACCTTCCCCTTGAATCTCCTCTTCTCCCTCTATAGGGGCCTCTAAAACTACTTTCTCCAAAAGTGTTCTCTTGACTAGTTTCCCCAAAGTTTCTAGGAGTTTGTCCTCTCCCACTGTTTGTTCCTATTCCTCTATTGCCAAAATCTCTCTGGCCTCTTCCTCTCCCACCTTTTCCTTGCTTTCTTTTAAGTTTTTCTTCAACTTTCAATGCTAGTTGATATCATTTTTTGATAGTTGTAGGAGAACATAAACTCAACTCATCTTGAATTTTTATCCTTAGTCCTTGCATGTATCTTGCAAGTTTGACACTTTTTGTTTCCACAATCTTAGACTTCATATAAAGTCTATGAAACTCTTCTATATACCCTAATATGTCCATCTCCTTTTGTCTTAGACTTTTTATTTTATTATAAAGTTGAACTTCATAATCTTTTGGCACATAAGCTTCCTTCACCAAGGCCACCATCTTCTTCCATGTGCCTACTGGATTCTTATCCATCTTCAACCTCTTTGCTTGAGTTAATTTCCACCAATTTAGGGAAGATCCCTTCAAATTGGACTTTTCTATTTTCAACTTTTGATGCTATAGTATCTCCTCACATTCAAAGAAACTAGTGAGTGCATCAATCCAATTTATGACTTCCTCTAGATCCATCTTCCCACCATAGACAGGTAAATCAAGCTTAGTGTCCATGGTCCTTCTCTCCATGGATTTCAAAGTCTTCATGTGTAGCCTCTGGTCTACATGGATATCTTCTTCATCCTCCTACCAAAAGGCTTCTTCATCACTCCCCTCCTCTTCAACTCCAGAGTTTCCACCACTCCCTTTCTTGACTTGTTCTTTAAGCTTATCCATTTCTTCCCTCATCTACTTATTTTTTGCTTCATGCTCTTTCACTACTGTCAGTAGTTCTACATTTTTCATTCTATTTGGTAGTTCATTTTCTTCCCCCCCATCCAACATGTCTACAACTTGTCTTCCTCCAAAGATCTACTAGTTTCTCTGATACCACTTGGTGCAGAGCCCCAAACTATATAAAAGGATCACACAAAGTCTCAAGACCTTATCCAACAACTATACAATCTAGGGCTCTGACAGAGTTCCCAAAACCCACACACACAAGACTAGATACTTCCAATAGTCTTCAATACCCTTAAGGAACTATTAAGAAACAATTAGAATGCACAATTAAGGGATTGAATAGGGTTCCACAAAGGCTATACACTTTGTTTGGATGCTATGAAAGACAAATCCCACACCAATTCACTCTCAAGAAACTACCAAGACATCAAGGTCTACAAAAGGCCACAAGGAACAAAAATGGATTTCAATTAGAAAATTACTTGGAAGTCCACAAAACTAAGTCCTTTTAACCCTCTTATTTTCCAAACCACTCACCCTCAATACTCCAAGTTAGAGCCTATGAACAAAATTAAAGTGTCTTAAATTGATATCAATTCAAAAAAAACTATTGGGACATGTGTAGGACCACAAGAAACCTCTAAATCCTTGGTTTCAAGTCTTCATTCCACCCTTGGGCTGAGTTGTGCATCAAATACTGAACTCTAGGCAGTCACATTGAGATGCCTGTCCAGAGGGTTTAATCATCTCTCCTTCCATCGACCTCCTATTAATATGAGACCAAAAAAATATTATATTACATCCTCAATCCCTTATTTCCACCAAGGCTTAGGATTTTTCCATGGTGGAATCTCCTGGAAAGTGGATTTTTCTTACAAACCCCTAGGTAGGGCCTTCTAGTGACCAGTGAGCAATCAAAACACTATAACTTTTGATCCCCTCCACTTCAAGACTTAAAACCAGTTTCAAACTTCAATTAGGAATCTAGGAAAGCTTTTGGTGTCCTTTATTGGTGCATTGGGATCCATACCAATCTGTATAACTCATAATACAGTTGAAATTACAGAGAAACTGGTTGGTTTTATTGATCGAAAAGATGAAAATCTACAATAGGTTCACTCTAACCTTGGATTAAGGTTTTTCAACCTTATAATACATTTTCCAATCAATTCCAACCAACAAAGGTGGTTATGAACATTGGAATTCAAAAGTTTCAACTTTTCAACCAAAAGTTGCATTATGCAAAATGACAACATTGACAACTTTTGACAAACGTTGTCAAATGTGTTAATCCTTGCAAAGTTCAACTCCTAGAATCCAAAAAAGACCTTAAAGAGGTTATTTGAACATTTTTAACCTTCTTTTATTTTCCTAGACTATTCTAACCCATCCTACCAATTTTTTGTCCAAAATTGACTAAGGTAGACAACTTAGGCTTATAACAATACCTAGTGTCTCCTTGTCTCACAAGTAGGACTTATTGAAAAACTTTTGATCCTGTATCCACTTAGTAATCTAACCATTTTATGTTGTATCCACTGGTGTGTTTGAACTTGATGGATTTGAGGGTGCTCCTACACCATAGACTATGAGAATTGAGAGAGTTTTTGTACTACTTTTAGACTCCCTTTTTAATTGGGCAGATCCCATATGTGATTGAGATATACTTTTCAGACATGGTACTTATACAATTTGGTTGAGTCCCGATGGATCCTCAAGATTTAGGAGATTTTGCACAACTACAAAAGATAGATGGAATTGGGGGCCAACTTTGTTATAAGTGGTGGCACTAGTAGAGTTTAGGGCACTAGCATTGACTCCATGGGATCTACAGAGAGACATTGTAGATGTTGAGATGACATATAAGTTTTTATCCCATCCATTTTTTGGCTAATAGGGTTAGGGGAGCTACATCCTCGACTAGAGGATGAGGAGGATGGTTACCAAGGAGGAGTTTTTTAAAATAAATAGTGTTAGTTCATAACTAGTTAGTAATAGGCCACTTCTTAGGATGACCTATTCACATTGGCTCAAGTTTACTTAGAGGATATTAATAAATTTTTCTCAACGCATGTGATTGAGACATGTGTACTCACCTAGAGAGACACCTCTTGCATACACATATGAAACTTTCCTATACACTTGTTGAGTTTTCTCACCAGTGTCTCACATATGGAGGGCAGTTAGTGATAATTACCTACCTTCTCACTTCACTTAGTTTTATAAATAAGCAATTCTATATGTACATTTTACTCAAACTTCTATTCAATAAATTTGTATTGCAATATTATTTTTCAGCTTCATAGATTGAGTGTGCATTTGCTTGATGTATATGACTTATTAATGCTAGTATTTAGATTAAATAATTTGGAAATACTAACATGGTATCATAACCAACATGGTTTTTGATTGTTGGTTCAAATTTCTCTAATTTTTCTGTTGAAAATTAGAAGTTCATACAATCTTTTGGTTTCTTATATTTTTCTTCTTGAATGATTTTTCTATCAAAATATGTTTCTTAAAAAAAGATCTATAGTTTATGCATTATAACTTGTCATCTGCAAGTCTTTTTGTTGAATTTTGTTATAAGAATCATCACAAGGCATATAGGTTTTGAAGACAAGAGTTTGAAAGATAAATAGATGTTGGCCTATCCTTATCTATATCCTTATCTATTTGCATTTTCTTTTTTGAAAGTTTTGATTGGCCTTTTCAATGATTTTACATTCATCCCATAGGAATAGCTAATCACACCTCCTCTAGGATTGATAATATATTCTTGTAATTTTTCAAGATATCTCCAACATTTATTTGCACATTTGAAAATTCTTCCACACTTAGAACCTCTAACCACGCCTCCTATTTTTGTATAATCACACATTTATTTGCAGTAGAGACTATGCATCCACTTCAGTAGAGGAAAAGGAAAATGGCTCAACAAAATCAACATGTTAATTATTATTTTTATTAACAAATTTTTTTTCTTAATCTACGTAAAATAGTGCAGCTAGTTTGACTCATCCTTGGCAACACTTTTTTAGCTTTTCCATCCTGCACATGTGCTTCTGATTGTCCTTTTCATTAGTAGAAATCTCCAACACATATGTTCAATTTATAGCACTTGATCAAAGTGATAATAGTTACTAATTCCTTGGATTAAAGAATTTGCATTTTTTTTGTGTTGAGTAATAAATAGTGGTCTTCTACGCGGCAATAGCAACTCAATACTCTCTTATGACTCAGTCAAATCATCCATTTGAGATGCCAACACTCCAACATTTTGATCAATTACAAAGCTAGATGAATTTTTAGTTATTATTAATATTGAGATTATATCTATAAGTCTTCAACATTTATTATTTCATTGGCATTTTATGCTCCTTAATTAACATTCAAAATATTCATATTATGATACTAATTTTAGTTTCAACATAGTGTTAGAAAATGGAGCTAATTATCAACTTATTTAAAAGCTTGTAAAGTGGGGAAACAATTTATTTTTCCATAAGTTGCAAACTGAGGAGGGTTTCTTTTAAGTGTGATTAGTCGTTGGAAAGCGTATTTAGTGTTAATTCCACTTAATTCTTAGTATCTCATCTAAGACTGCAAACATAGGTTGGATCTCATATTAAGTATTTTTAAATCATTTAATACAGTTGTATAATATGAAATTGGTGAATGATCCTAGGAATGAAGATCACTCGCCAAACTATATTATAACATTAGGAATATCCCTAAAGGCTCACCCTCAAACCAATCTGATTAGCACAACTTAAAAAGGATGAAGGGATGCCAACGCAAGATCTAGATTCAAGGATGAGTTTTTGGTAGAATGGGGGTATTCCTTTATTGTTAATTGAATTGATTGATATGTAAATAAATGTATAGAAAGGAAATTACAAAAGACAATGTATGAAATTAGATCTGATCTATAAAAGTAAGTACAAGAGGAAAATAGGAGGAATGAACTCACCTTGAATAAAGAAGAGGGAAAATGACCTTCAGATCTAAATTTGACTATCCCTAAGATGTCAAAATCAGGTGTGTAAGGTGAAAAATTGGTGTGGATAGAATTTAGAACAATGGAGGATTGCACATAAATGAAACCCTATGCCTTAGTTAATCACCTACATTTAATTGTAATGATAAGGAATGTAAATCTGGAAATGTTTGCAAAGAATAATGAAATGATATACATACCTCATAACATAGTAGATCTAGAAATTATTGTTTTTAGGTGTCCATATTAAGTTTTTGGAAGTTTCGCAACTAGATTTGGAACAGAAACACAAAGATAGAGAAACCCCAGAAATATTTTCCTTTTCTGCTCCAAGTCAACCTTGACCCAGATACAGGTTGACCTTGACCCCTTTATGTTGACCTTAGCCTGCATTGCTCTGACAAAAATTATGTTTGCGGATCCCAAAATTTTGTTGAAAAAGGTATCCAAATCTGCTCTGTAACTCCTAAAACAGCGACTGTAGATATCTCAAAATGGTGTTTTAGGGTGGCTATATAGTTTTTTCCTTAGTCAAACCCTCATTTTGGTGATCTCCACCTCCACGAATAGTCAGATGTAATAGAATATGTGTGTGTGTTGCTTGGAGGAAGAGCTTTGAATGTGTAATGCCAAGATCTAATCCTCTATATTGAAACCCTAGAATGAATTGAAAATGAGAGAGAAATGCATAGATTTGAATGTGATAAAGAAAGCATACCAAGCCCCAAGGCTAAAGTGCTCCTACCAAACTCACAATCCGTAGTTGCTACGCCATGATTGTATCTTTAGAATGCTTTAATTTTGAAAGTAGTAGATCAAAGAAGGATGGATTGAAGAAATATTTCTTGCTCCAATGAATGTCCACAATAGATTCTCTACAAAAATGCTTGCTTGCTTCAAGTCATCATAATGTCTTGTCCTCCTATATCATCCTCGGGCATTCTTGCATCATCATCATTTGTCTCATGTCTCATGTCATGATCCTCTTTTAAATGAAGGTGAAAGAGAGTGTTTATATACTATAGATTTCAAGGTAAGCCTCCTAGGGAAATGTAAGGGCCCCTAATTCAAATTTTACCTTGAATTATGGTCCAATCACAATAACCAACTAAGGAGGGAATGCATTAATTATATTTTGAATAAAAAACCTTTCACATTCAAATCTGAGGACAAATTTTGAATTTAGAGCCCCGCTATGATCCAAATTTGAAAGTGGGAACCAAAACCTAACAGAGGTCAAGGTTGACCTTGACCTTGACCTGAGGTTTAGGTTGGTCAACTTACAGTGCCAGTGAAGTTCCTAGGTCAGCCAGAGACCTAGGATGCTGGGAAAACAAAATAGAATGCTAGAAAAGGGCACAGGGCCCTAGAAGAGATGTGATGAAGGCTAGGAGGACCAGTACATAGGTCCTACCTAGAAAATATATCCACAAAGAAGGAAATCAAGGAGAATTCTTAGGATCCTAACCCTGATTTTACCTAGAAATGAAGAATTACCAAGTGGAGATGCATACTAAATACAAATCTATCATGTAAATGCACTAAATGAGGGTGCTAAACCTACCAAGATGGAAGTGCTTCCATTTAAATATGATACATTTTGCCCCCACTTTAGCTTAGATATGACACTATGTGAATATGCAAGCTAAAGTAAGAAAAACATCATAGAATAAAAAGGATATAGCCAAGTCCTCAATGTAGAGATCCTACAAGAAAATATTAGTACCTACAACCTATAGCACACAAGGTTAATGAAAATCCATAAACCACCTAAGGCTTTACTAAGATGAAATTGACAAGTGCATAGAGCCCCTTATGCCCCCTTGTTTTGACTGACTACTTTTGAAGGGTGAAACATGGTGATGAGGATAGTCCTACACACTGGATATGCAATTTATTTAAAAAGATTTTCCTAAACCATTTAGAAGGATTCCTAAACATTATAAACTAATTCAAAGAGTTAAGTATCTGAGTCATGATTCCAACACCACAAACGACACTGAAACGGAGCTATAGAACTCAAGTTATGATGAAAGAGTGAATGTTATAAAAGCATATGAAGGGAAATTTGAATTTAATATAAATAAACCTTAACAAAACCCTAATAAAAACCCTAATTTCTATCTATAAATAAAGGAAAATATCACATACCTCCTCATTCTTACCATTTGTAGAGTTTAGGAGAGAAAGAAGGATGCCAATCAGAGAAGATCTTCGAGCGACATGAATGGATCTCATGAGATAGTGCCTAGCCGCAAGACAACCACTTCCTGAGGTAAGCTCATTGTTTTTTATTTCTATAATCTCAAATTGCTATTTTTATAGGTAAGGTTGACCCTGACCCTTTAAGGTTGACCCTGACCCAATTATGTCGACCCTGACCCTTTAAGGTTGACATGAACGGGGAAGGTCCACCCTCCTTTTTGGAGTGAGGTTGACCCTGACCCAGTAAGGTCAACCTCGACCCAGAAAGGTTTACCTTGACCCAAGAAGTTTGACCTTAACCTAACAGAGGTTGACCTTGACCTGGTCAAGTTGGATGTACAGTTGAGTGATTCTATAGTTCTGACATGATGTTGTTTTGTGCTTACAGGACCTGGTTCATCTCCAAGAGCACCCCTTTGGAGGGCCACTGCTACTGATCAGAGAGAAGTTGTTCAAGCTAAACAGGGATGAGACACTATTGCTGAGAGACATAAGACTATACTAGGTAACAGTCCTACCATAGAGGAGATTCCACTGATCCATTTTATCAGCTCTTATAGAGAGGTGGGATGAGGACACATGTTCCTTTCATCTTCCCTTAGGAGATATCACAGTGACACTAGAGGATGTATACAGGATCCTACGACTTCCAGTCTGAGGCGTGCCCGTCAAACCAAGAGTAAAAAAGGGTTCTAAGGATGTTTGCATAGATGCAGAGTATTTCCTAGGATGGGTTCCATAGATGCAAACCTGAGCAAACCATGTCACTCTATCATCTATTCTATCAGGTCTGACACTATTGGTATGGAGGGTTATGTTGTGTATACTTTCTTTGTTTGTAGTACCCATCACAAAGGGTATAATATTTTTAGCACCTTTTACCCATCTCATACATAGGATGGAGAGTGATAGGACCATCTTTGTGTGGGGCCACAGCATGCTAGCCCACCTATATCGTGAGTTATGTAAGTTGGTGAGATATCAGCTGGAGAGTCTCACGATATGCACACTATTGCAGATTTGGTTGTTTGAGAATTTTACATGTACACAACCATAGGGTGTTCCTATGAGATTACAGGACATAATAACCCGGCCAAAATAACCCTGGACAAAATAACCCAGCCATAATAACCCGAGGAAAAAATAACCCACGGTCATAATAACCCAATCCAAAATAACCCAGAGTCAAAATAACCCATGGACAAAATAACCCCATAAGATTATAGAGAAAGGAAAACAAAATTTATAAATTACAAGTATATTTCTAAAAAAAAAAATTATTCAAATTTTCAATTAAAGTGTCAAATTATGAGCAATGCCTCTTATATAATCTAAAATATTATTATTGTCATAACCATCAACTAGTATTTTTAGTCTTTCTTTAAGTTCACGATATTTTTTCCTGCTTGGTTGCGTAGTGTGTCCAGCCATATATTTCTCTATTTTATTCTCTTGGTGACCCTGTTCTTTTTTCACTGCTTTGATGAATTTCCAGATTGAGCTATGCGATG
>MU226034.1:2447897-2468491 GCA_018584345.1 Thuja plicata
TAACTTGATCTAGAATGACCATGGGTTATTTTGACCATGGGTTATTGTGACCCTGGGTTATTATGTCCTTGGGTTATTATGGCGGGGTTATTGTGTCCAGGGTTATTTTGGCCGGGTTATTATGTCCAGTTACCTTCCTATGATGGTATATGTGGGCACACCTAGAGCCTTTTCTTATCCACTAGGAGATTTTTGGTAGCACAGAGATATCCTCTACTAGAGGGTAAGTCTAGACCGTGTACCAGGCATAGATGTGATATGGAGACCCTACTGTCGCATGACAGAGTGGCCAGATACACGACATCAGATGAGACACTCATAGCAGCACAAGCTGCTAGAGGGTCATTCTAGTCATATAGTAATGTCATACTACTATGACAGAGTGATGAGATAGTTTGGTCTTACATAGGGGGGTCCCTAGAGCAGTACATTGGTACGCACATCTGACGAGATACTATCAGAGACCCGATGCTATGCACTGGCCATCAATAGAAGACATTGTAGATAGTGATACAAAAGTGAGAGAGGATATAGAGGTTTCCCCCAATGTGACCTATTTAGGCATCAATAGGGAATACATCAGATACTGGAGTCTGCAAGGAACCTATCTCATCTTCCCTTATGACAATCCCACAGGTGATCCAGGCCTTTCAGAGAGGACACACCGAGATAGTAGCATACTAGAGGAGGAGGAGGATCACAAAGATGAGGAGGAACCCACCTCTGAGGGAGATCTCATGGAGGAGGATAGAGTAGAGGAGAGAGCATAAATTATTCCCATATATGATAGTATCAGTGTGGATGAGCACTTTGTTCATGCAACACCAGTGAGATCACAACGACCTCCACACGCCCATACCGAGACACCACCCCCAAGACCTAGACGTAGTGAGCATGGAGAGAGTAGTAACTCCATGCCCCCACCATCTAGACCCTTCATTAATATCCAAGAGGGAGATTCAGGTAAAAAACATGTATTTATTTAAATATTTAACCTAAGTTTTGAAGAAAAAGTACTAAAAGATAAATATATTTTAATTTTGTAGCTAGCATAGTGGAGTGGAGGAGCTTTGTATCTGAGGTCCTGAAGGATACATGCCTTTCCTACCAACTACTAGCCAACAAGTGGCAGACATCTTTGCTTGTGTCCAGCGAGAGCTGAGGTTATGTAGAGAGAGAGAGAGAGAGAGAGAGAGAGAGAGAGAGAGAGGTTGATGGCTGACCTACGGAGATGGTGCAAGAGCACCTAGGCTATCCTCAAAGCCCTAGTTATTTTTGTCTTGTAACTACCTCTATCCAAGTTGGTATGTTTTTTCTTAGACCGTAAAAGGTCTTGTTGTTCTATGTGACTAGGTGAATTAGTGGTTAGTGCTAATTTCATTCTAGTTTAGTTTAGTTTGCTTTTAAGTGTTTAGTCCTTAGAATATGCCCAAATTTGGGAAATGGTGTCTAAATGTGTCCTAGACAAATGTAAGATGAGAAATATGCTTAAAGGGGATTTAATGATGAAATTTCATTGAGTTGTATGGGTTAGAGGCCCTAAAAGATAATTTGCATCATAAATGCAAAAGATGCTCAAAAGTTATCATGACAACATTTGCAACTTTTGCAAATGTTGCATGCAACTTGACAACTTTGGATTCCCCTCATTCTAGGAGTGCAAAATCAATGCTAGTGGCATAAAATGGTGGAGGAATAATTTTATGATACTCTATGGCTTATTTCCCAAGGGAGATCGATTGTAAGCAAGTTTTTGAAAGCAATAGAGCAATTGTTCTGAGATACAAAGTACAGTCGACTTATTTGAATGTTCTTGGTGTTTTAATGGATTGAAATACTTTATCTATTGGTGGATTTGTCTAGTAGGAACATATTCAAGATTTTTATATTCAGGAAGCAAGTAGTGTTGTGTTAATTTTTCATCTGTAGGAAATTTTTTAAGTTTTAGAGAGTCTGCTGGTCTAGTTTAGTGTAGTTTTGGTTTTATGGCTCCCCCATGAAATCCAACCATGGGAAACTCAAAAGGTTGGATGAATGAGTTAGGGGAGACTCTGTAAAGTGTACATATGCAAGTAGGAGTTTAGAGGAATCAATTTTCTATTTTTATAGCCATGCCCTAGGTGAGCTAGGACTGTCTGATTAGGTGTATGGTAGAGGATGAGATGAATGCAGAGACAAGGGTGTGTATGAAATTTCTAAACCAAGTGTTTTCTTAGAGTCTTTATGGTGCTATAGATCCTTTGTTATGATTTCAGAGCTCATCCAATTGATTTAGATATAAATTCCCATATAATTCAGTGGACTTCTTGTGAAGAGACAAAATAGGCCTAATAGCCCTACAATTCAGGACAGAAGTGTACGGAAGGCTTTGGGACCCTAGACCTTGAAAATAATTTAGGTATTTAAAAAGGGTATCAGGATCCTAGATTATTTTTAGGGTTTGTTTGGAATATTTAGGAGTAAATCCAGAAAAACCCTCTGGATAGGTCTAATTGGTCAATCAGGTGTAATAGGACCATTTTAAGAGAAGATTTGGAACTCGACTAAATTGGGATTCAAGATCCATTAAAATGGGAATGTATGGATTCATAATGAGCATACAAGTAGTAGAAAATACCCTTGTAGCATTTTTGGAATCGGTATGAAGGTTTTAGGTTTGGAATCCTTCAAATAAAGTGTGAAGCATTGAGACAAACTAATGGTAGTTGACCTTCAAGGTAAAACACAAGAAGAGTGACTCTTAGAGAATAGTTGAAATAGTCTTAGGCTCAGTGTATTGAGTCTATTGAGATCCTAGAAGAGGAATTGGGATCTTAAGTGGACTAGGGTGAGAAAATTCTTGTCTAGAACATTATGTGAGCACACCTTGGGGTAACTTCTATCAGATTGGTATCAGAGAAACTTGATCAGACTTATGGTTAATGTTCCAACCAACTAAATTAGTGGGAGATTAAAAAATGGCGAATAATGTGGAGCTAGCTAAGAAGGTATATGATAAAGAAGTGGAGAATAGGATACTCTAAGATAGATTGGCTCAATTGGAGAAAAAGGTAGATGAAGTTGATGTGAAAGAAGATGAAGTAAAGGATAAGGTTGAAGGGAAAGGAAAGGATATTTCCATTGATGATGAAGTACCTGAAGTTGACCTTGTCCTTACTAAGGAGACATTCCTAAAATATTTAAATTCTATGAGTGGAAAATCACTAGAGGGAGTTCCAATATTTACTATAAAGATGGAGCCAGCGATAGTTCTTGACTGGGTAGAGGGACTAGAAAAACATTTTGAGTGTGATGGATTCATTGAGGCTCAAAAGGTGAAGGTTGCAAAAGATATACTGAGAGGGTCTGCACTTACTTGGTGGAAATTCATCCAAGATGAGAGAGAGAAGGAAGGAAGTAGGCCCATTGATTCATGGAAGGCTATGGTTGAAAAATTTAGAGATTCTTATATCCCCGAGGATTATGAAATCCAATTGCATAAGAGAAGGAAAGGTCTGAGACAAAAGGACATACATGTAAACTCATACATTGAAGAATTTTAGAGACTTTTCATGATATCTAGAGTTGCAGAGGATGAGAAGGTTAAGGTAGAAAGATACCTTAATGGACTAAAGTGGACCATAAAATATGAGATGATTATTTTAACTCTAGACACCATTCAGAGTTGCCACCAAATTGCCATTAAAGTTGAAGAGAAGCTAAGGAAGAAATAAGACTCTAGTACCACCAGAGGAAGAGGTAGAGGAAGAGACACTAGAGGATAGAGAGGTGAATATGGTGGAAGGAGTTATGAACCCAAGAACCAAGGGGAGAATAAATTTGTGGAGAAACAAGAAGGAAATTCCAACAAAGGGGGTTCAAATAGAGGAAGGAATTCTAGTGGAAGAGGAAGAAACAACAACCAAGGTAGGGGTAATTACTATGCCACTATGAAGTGTTACCACTACAATCAGATGGGACATCTTGCATATAGATGTCCAAAGAAGGGTTCTACTTGTCAAGGAAGTGAAAAGAGGGTGAACTATGTCCAAGAAGAAACTAGTGGTGGAAACAAACACCCTAAGGTTCCCTTAGAATTGGAAGAAGGTGAGAACCTTATGATGAGAAGAACTCTGATTAAGGAGCTAGTAAAATAAGAGCCTAGTCAGAGGAGGTCATTGTTTAGAGTGAAGTGTAAGATGATGGGAAAAGTGTGTATAGTCATTATAGACTCAGGGTCTACTAAAAATATAGTGTTAGAGGAAGCAGTCAACAAGTTAAAGATGACAAGAATACCCCACACCAATCCTTACAAGGTCGCTTGGCTAAACAAAGGGCAACATGTCCTTTTCAATGAGAAATCTTAGGTGGAGTTTTCAATTGGGAGGTATAAGGACAAAGTCTTATGTGATGTCCTACCTATGGACGCATTTCACCTACTCCTAGGTAGACCATGGAAATTTGATAGAAATGCCATGCATGATGGTGCAAAGAATTCATATTCTTTCAAGAAGGATAATGTGACATATAAAATACAATCACTATTGGGGGATGCAAAAATGAACTCATCTAGCCAAAATTTTCTCATGGTGAGTGGGAAGGAGTTCTTAGAGGCCTTAGAAGAAGGAGAGGGGGTTGGTTTTGCATTGGTGTTGAAACCAAAAGAAGAAAGTGCAGACAGAGCAGTAAAGAAGACAAAGTTGCCAAAGGAAGGGCAGGAGCTGCTGCAGAAGTATGAAGGCATAGTCAGTGATGGAAAACCATCATCCCTACCACCTAAGAGGTTAGTAATCCACCAAATAAACCTAAGCCCTAGAGCTACCCTACCCAATAAGTTTGTATATAAGATGACTCCTCAACAAAATGAGGAGACAGCTAGACAGATTCAAGAACTACTAAGCCAAGGTCTAATTAGGAAGAGCATTAGCCCTTGTGTCGTGCCCACTATCTTAGCCCCTAAAAAGGGAGGAAAATGGAGGCTATGAACTAACTCTAGAGCAATAAATAGAATAACCATTAGTTATTGTATGCACCCTAAAATGGTCGTCTAGACTATGGGCCCCCATTCTTCAATTTATCAATTTCCTGAATCAATGCCTTGCAATATTTTCAATTCAAATCGATTTCCTTGATCAAATCGTAATTAATTCAATATTTCCTAAGGTTTTATCATTTTATCCATAATCTTATTTAATTAAAAGAAAACATCCCTTTTAATTAAATAAAATAATCTTATTTAATTAAAAAAAACATCCCTTTTAATTAAATAAAATAATCTTATTTAATTAAAAGAAAACATCCATTTTAATTAAATAAAATAATCTTATTTAATTAAAAGAAAATCCCTCTTTTAATTAAATAAATAAAATCCTCACCTAAATATCTCTTTGCGATGAAAAAAGGAAATAAATCTAATAAAAATAAATAAACATTCTTTTTTTCTCTACACTTTGAATGCACATATTTCTAAGTGGTGGGTTTTTTCCTCTTACTTGCCTTTTTAGGGATTTATCCCATATTGCTCTTGAGGATGCATTCCTCTCCACACTTTCCTTTATAAGGAGCCATCTCCTTCTCATTTAGGATCCATATTTTATGTTATTGTTATGTTGCAGATTTGGAGAGCAATTTTGGAAGAGTTTGAGCACTTGAGCTTGAACATTGCAATTTCTCTTTTCTTGTCTTCTTCTCTCATGCATCCATGACAATCCATTTAGATTAATCTTGCACTTGCATGTTAGATTAAATTCATATTTCATTTCATAGAATAATCTTACATGTGTATTTCCTTTCATAGATTAGTTTGCTTTCATGCATTGTTATCATATAGAATAGCTTCCATTTTCATTTGCATGCATATTTGATGATCATGGAGACTAGTACTCTTGCTTTTCCTCTTTTAATCTCTCATTTTATGGTGTACTTGCATGGGCACAAACTAGGTCTAAACTGAGGGCCTCCATTATAAACCCTTGCACTCCATGAATATAGAGCTATGAGTCACCATTTGAGAACTCATTCTTGAGAAATCTTGGATATAGTGACTCATAGAAGTGTGTCAACATTTTAGCACACATTTTTGGCACCCATCGTGGGGCAGAATATTCAATTTCTTGCCTCATTTTAAATTTTTCTTTCAATTCTATTTTCCATCCACTTTTAGTTGAATCTGTCTCCACCACTGCGTCTGGGTCGTTATTTCAGTGCAAAATGACTATAAACATGCCTACCTTTGCCCAAAATCAAATTTGTGGCAAAGAAATTTGCCCAAAGAAGTCGTATAGCCTGTTGCACAGCAATCGAGGTAGATTTTAGATTTTTTTGCACGTAGCCCAAGGAAAATTTTTGAAAAAAAAAACCTTTTAAAAAATAGATTTTTTTACTGTGCTAAATTTGACGGCCGTCAAACCATCATTCTGCATGGACTCTTGTGATAGCCATGAAACCATCAATTTTAATCCCTCAGTCTACTAACGTTAGCAGGGTTTGAAAATTCTTTGCCTTCACCATTGAGCTTTTTAGTTTTATAGTCTAACTTCAAATGATCATAACTTGCTCATATTTGATCCAAATTGAGTGCAATGGTTTTTTTTTTTTTTTTGGGTAGAATTTCCTAAATATTACTGGGTTTGAGTTATTTTCTGCTTTTGGATTCCAGATTTATCAGAAATGGGAGGTTTTGATCACTGTACCTATCTAATCTGTCATTTTGCAGATTTTGGAGCCTCGTACGAGCTCATACGGTAACCTTTTTGGGTGCTTATTTTTTTGAAAGTGCATTATTTTTTGTCTAGTTTCTGAATATGCAATCAGATTTATGATTTTTCTAATGCTGATGAGTTTTAGTCTTTGTTTTTCTTTGGCTTATCTTGTTGATTACAGCCTAACAGTGGTTTGCAGGACATTGAAAAAGAAGACTAAAAATACAAACTACTAATGAATCATTTTGCAAGTTGCCTTGATCGATAGAATGCTAAACATTGTGCTTGCATCTTGTTTTTGTTTTATTAAAATAGGAACGCACATGCAAGACTTTTTAAAATGAACCTCTATCTAGTGTTTTAGGGGATGGCAATAATATTAAGAAACTATGCTCTCACCCTTTTGGGATGATCAGAAATCCAGAAACATTATTGTCATTTTCTTATTCTGCTTGATGTGTCGTCTATTTTTGTAATCCCAAGGAATTGCATGGATGTATCCTCTCCCCTCACCTTCACGAATCTTGGGTGAAAGAGAAATCCATATAAATCTTTTAGCGTAGCTACCTCCCAAGAGATTTAACATAGCTGGTGAGAGTGGATTGCCCAACCGTTAATAGGTTAAATCCAAGCCCTTCCAAACTGGTATATAAAAGATGTCATTGTGATTAATCTCACAGTGAACAAGTGTTGATTGTGTTATACCAGGAAGAAGATATCCCTGAGTACCCTTGTGGTGCATTAAAACCTACATAACACAACTTTTGTAGGCTGGGAGGCCTCCATAATGGAGCTAATCTCCTGTAAGTATAACCACCTAAATGGAGGCCTTGACTAAAGAACTTTGTTGTAGTGTCCAAAAATCCTCTATCTATTGGTGCAGAAGGTCAGAGACCAACTAAGATGTCCCACATTTTCATGACAATTAGTAGAGGCAATGGTCCCTTGGGAAGTCATTACCCTTGGGATTCAAAGCTTGGTGTGCCTGAGAAGTGAGTGCACTGTAAGGAGGAACTCATGCCTCCAAGCTTCTAAGTTGTCCTCTATGAGTAGGCATGGCTGAACTTTGGTTCAAGTGGGAATTCAATAGATATTGCCCTAGCTTACCTAGGTTGTGGTGTGACTATTCTTTTTAAAACAAACCAATCTGTGTGATGTGTCTTCCATGAGTGAAACATCAATACATACACCAAACATCAAAGAAAACAAAAAAAATGATCAAAAACTCAAAATCTACACTCTTAAGTGTTAAATTGTTAGCTTGCTCTATTTGTTATCCTATCATTTCCAGTCTTCCTCGGTCGATCCAGGTCAGATTGTGTCACTTACCTGGCTATTAGAAGTCTATTTTCACTTTGGATCCTTGCATTTTGACCTCTTGAACTAGTAATCTTTGATTTCATGAGTGACCTTGCTTGGAGTCAGTGAGCTAGAAACTGTCCTTGCTGAGAAGATAAACCTTTAGATCCTTTGATAACATGCTTGGAGAGTTTTAGTAATCTCTTATCCATTCACTTCCATACAAATTCAAATTCAATCAATATAACTTGGGTAAATCATCCTCCTGATCCATATGTGTTAGGGTATTCACCCATTCAATGGACACCTCTGTAGCAGTGTTGGTTTATGCCTCTTGCAAAATTCTATCTTATCACCTCCCTTTCGGACAAGTGAGTGCTTTTATTATCCTGGTTTGGTACCAACATTTCTTAGGGTCATCCTATCACCTAGTACCTTTTCTCTCATGCTATTTACAACAAGATATCAAGTAGATCAAGGAAACTGACCTCAAGTAGTCTTTAGCCAATTACCCTTAGTTCAAACTCGCCAAAAATGTAAGGGAAAAGAACCCGTATTTGATCAATCACCCAGGAACAACTCAGAAGTTTGGTTTGATTCCAAGAGTAAACTTAGTGAGTTGAGTACACCCTTAGCATCTACTCACTCAGATATGGATATGAGTTACACAATGACTTGATGAGAGAGGGAAGAAATACATAAACGCCTTGATGACATATTTGAAAAACATAGAGATACCATTTCGTTTGGTAGTTCCTCTCGTGAAAATTGGCTAGTCTCACCCCTTATCTCAACTAGATATCTTGATGCACACCAAAGGGCTGAAAGAAGTAAGAGGAAAGCCTATCAAGAAGAACAATCACAACATGAAAACCAAGATGATGAACCTTATGACACTCGTGTGAATGCAACATACACCAATGACTTGTTAGACATTCAAGACCAAGTTCACCACTCAAAACATCTTTAAGATACACGAGTGAAAGACTTAAGAAAATTGAGCATGTAAAGAAAGTCTTCCTAGATGAACAAGCTGAAAAGGAAGAGCGATTTAGACTCCTAGAGTTGGAGAGACAAACCTTGTTGGAGATAGAAAGGAAATCCTTCAAGGAAGAGAAAGATAGGCTCTTGGCTCAACAACTTAATGATCAATTTAACAACATGCATGTTGGTGGTGGAAACAACTCTCCTCCATCCACCCCTCCTAAGACTCCATGAAGTGGAAGACATTCAAGAAAATTGTCACAATCTCCTAGCCCTAGAGGAAGAAGAGCTTCAAGACATGATCATTATAGGAGATGAACACCTCTTAGGAACTCAAGACAACCTTCACAATGTGCTCACCATGGTTCACAATATGGGGGTAATAGCTTGAGTTTTGACCTCAACTCCCAAGACTTCATGAATACACAACAAGAACCACTCTTCCAGTAGTATGTGGAGATATACTTAGAGAAAAACAAATACAAGTTCCTAGAGATTTTAATCAACAAGGACACTAAATTTCCCTACAACTTTGATGTGGACAAGAATATTAAGAAGCAAGGTCCATCTCAAGAATAAGAGATCAAACAAATTAAGAGTATGATGGAAAAGATGTTGGCACCCAAGATTTCATTCTCACTTGATTCAATTTTTCCTAATCCTTTTGAAAAAATTGTTAGCATGAAAGACTTCCCTAGAAAGGTTGAGATCCCTCAATATGACAAGTATGATCAAAATGGAGATCCACATGATCATGTGTGTCAATTCTATACCACAAGTTTTGAGTTCCATCAAGATGACTCGTACCTCATAAGATTTTTCCCAAGGAGTCTTAAGGGTCAAGTGATAGAATGGTTCACCAACATAAAGTTCCCCCTGTTAACACTTTCAGAGAGCTCGCCCATAAATTTTTCCAAAACTTTGCATACAACCTTTAAAGATCTATCACCATGTTAGACTTATGCAACTTAAAGAAAAATCAAGGGGAATCCTTTGTCACTTTGTTGCAAAGGTGGAGATGATAATGCTCTCGCTACTCTAGGACCATCCCTAAAAATGAGAAGATTGACATCCTTGTTAGCAACTTGATTCCCAAAATATGGTATGAAGTTAGGAAGATGGTTTTTGATTCCTTTGACACCATGGTTGAAACCACATGTAGGATTGAGGATGTTTTGAAGGAACAAGGAATTTTGACCAAACATGTAAACAACAACAACAATAATGGTCAAAATAACAACCCTAACAAGGATAAAGGAAAGAACTCACATTGGAATAGGAACAAACAAGTGGTCAATGATGGATTTGTGGACTCCTCCCAATCCAAAGATCAAGTTTTTCTCCACTTGTCTAGTGTTTTTCAAGCCATGAAACTCAATGCATCTAATCAACAAGAGAACAAGCCAAGATACCAAGATAGGTCTACAAAAGAGAGATGTCAGTTTTCAAAACTTGGTGATTCATATGAGGATGTCTTGAAAACACTCATTGCCAACAACCTTGTGCATCCTCAAGATCTCGCAAAGAATTATATACCTAATGTTAAGCCACATTGGTGGGATGAGAAAGCCTTTTGAAAGTTTCACAATGGTATTGGACATAATATTGAAAATTGTTGGAAAATCAAACATATCATCCAAGATCTCATTGAGAATGGAAAACTTAAGGTAGATGGACTGAACACCAACGCCGATCATAAGACATTCAAAGAATCTTTGCAGAAGTATGAGAAGGGGGAAACCTCTAAACCTAAGAATGGAAAGGATGATGTCAATTACACTTACATAGATGCAGAGAATGTTGTCAACATGCTTGAAGTTGTAGAAGATAATGTCAACATGATGAGGGATAAAGATCCCTATGGTTATAATCTAGACATGGACTCTCCTCCTATCTTTTATAAAGAACCCATCGTGGTGCTAAGGGGTCTTAACTCTAGAGTGTCATCTCAAAATTTGAATGTTGTCACATGAAGTCAAGGTCCCCTTGTCATTAGAGGACCTAGTTCAAGTCAACCAAGTAAACCAAAGCAAGTGTCATCCAAGAATTTCACCTCAAAACCAACAGTCAATCCGAAGTCAAGCTATAATATTATTGATCAGTTGTAAAGAGCCCCAGCTCATATTTTGATCTTTGAGCTCTTAGAGTTATCCTTGAGACATAAGCAAGTCCTTGAGGATGCTTTGCACGTAGTGAACTTCCCCAATAACTTAGACATTGATCAATTCTAGAACATGGTTAACCATATTGCTAGCCCTCATTATCTCTTTTTCAGAGGATGATGATAAATCTTTGAGCCACCCACCCAATCTCTCTTTTCATATTAAGGTCATGATCCATAAAACCCGTGTTAGGCACATGTTGATAGATGGTGGTGTTTGGATTAATATTTGTTCCTTGAGTCTTTTGAAAAAGTTGGGTTATTCTGAACAAGTCATAGATACCAGGAAAAAGATCACCATCAAAGCCTATGATGAGGCAGAAAAAAGTTCCAAGGGGTTGGTCATCCTTCCTATTAGGATTGGCCCTATTGAAAAGGATATTTTATTCCAAATAGTTGATGTTGGCCCCCTTGTGTACAATATCTTACTCGACAGACCATGGATTCATGATATGCAGACATTGTCCTCTACCTATCATCAGTTTGTTAAGTTCCCTTACAATGGAATAGAAATTTGTATACCTAGGGATAACACTTTATCTATTAACTCACTTTCAGCAGGTGCTCATGTTCTCCTTAATAGAGAAGTAGAAGACTTCAATGCAACCTTATCTGAATGTAAATACAAGTTCAAGTTAGTAGACCTTGGCATTGTTAGGAATAACAGTCCACAAGACAACTAAGAGGGGGGGTGAATCAGTTGTGATATAGATTTTTAAACTTTATACTTTATAAACCAAAACTGCAAATGTAAATGATAACATAGTGATAGACAACACCAAAACACAATATTTGTTGTCGAGGAAACCATGTTAAAGGTAAAACCCCTGTGTGAATTAACACCCACAAATAATGTACTAAGAGTATAGTATCCCTGTTAAAAGATATTAGCCCTGTTAGGAGCTTGTTACAACATTACATTACATAGTCCCTGTTAGGAGACAGACCCTGTTAGGAGTCAAAGGAAATAGTAGGCTCACTGCCAAGGCACACTACCAAAAGAAGGTTAAAGTCACCCTCAAGGATTTACAATCTACACAAGTGTATAAAGAAAATACACAATCAGAGAATTGTCTGCCAGCAACTATCTTTGCTTGATTAGTCCCAATGAAGTATCAACTCTGCTTGCATCCAGCAGTCAACAACCTTCATAGCTTTCACACATTCCTTCTCTTCTTCTCTTTTTCACACCTATCCACAAGAATATATCTTCCATATATACCCTTACACAATAGCTTATTAGGTCGGCCAATTAAGCTTTCCTAATACATAATTAATTAGGTTGGCATATTAAGGCTTTCCATCATACAACTAATTACATAGACCCTTGCTAAGATACACAAGGTATCCAAGAAAAGTATACAACATTTAAAATTCATTACATATACTTTCAGATCTGCAATTCATGTTCACAATTAATTCCACATGCTACATGTCTAAAGTCAGCCAGGAAATAGGTCTTCTCCATAGTAAATGCCACAGCTGATGTCATCAGTCTTCAATCAACAATCAAACACAACCCATTACTCTAAAATATGTCATCTATCCATCAATAATATTGCAAATTCTGAAATATCTCCATCAAAAAGATATACCCAAAACACAAAGACCTGCTCTGTCTAGAATCACAGTTGCAGTCCAGAAAACCAGTCTTCACCAAATGAACTGTAGCATCCACAGAATATAATATAAAGTCAAGAAACCTTAGGAGTAAGTTCAGGACACATCCTTCAGCATAAATCCAACTTTGATCCTTCTGAATCATCCATACAATGTCTGTACACTCATTCCAGTTAAGTAGTTTTTCTGTCTTCTCCATAGAAGTATATGTTGACATCAGTGACAAAACATGAATATCAACAGCATGATCAGTAACCAAAATTGATATCATCCAACAATCTCCCCCTTTGGCATTGATGGAAACATATAGGAAAATCCATATGTATCAACCTGAAAGTACTCTCTCAATACAATCTTCTCACTATCCTCAACATAAATTTCCCAAAATAGTACAGATTTTCTCATAGATTCCTTCCCCCTTTGGCAGCAATGGAAAAAGGTGCCATAGTTCACTTGTAGTCTCCTATAAGATGTAGCTTTTTAAAATCTTTATTTCCCATCAGCTAGGTGCAAGATCACCTAAAGGTACTCTATTATTTTCTGTGATCACTCCCCCTAAGGAGTAGATCCATACATCAAGTCCAGAGAATGATATGGCTCTGAGATCCACTGGATTGATGCACATCTGTATCATTTAGTTTTCACTAGGAGGGGCTACCACCCCAAGCATGCCTCTAAGTTATTCAAAAGCATCTTTTGGTAAAGGTTTGGTAAATATATCTGCTATCTATTCCTTTGTGCTAATATACTCCAGTTTGATCTCTCTATCTGCTACCTTCTCCCTTAATAAATGATACTTGATGGAGATGTGTTTAGTCTTTGAATGCATTACAGGATTCTTTGACATATTCACTGTGCTGGTGTTATCACAATGGATAACCATTGGTTCTTTGAAAATTATTCTGATGTCCTTTAGCATTTGTATCATCCAAACAACTTGTGTACAGTTTATTGCAGCAGCAACATACTCTGACTCGGCAGTAGATTGAGCAATACAATTCTGCTTCTTGTTCAACCAAGAAACTAGCCTTTTTTCCAAGGAAAAATTCTTTTCCACTAGTGCTCTTCCTATCATCTACATTGCCTGCCCAATCAGCATTAGTAAAAGCCTGCAATGTAAAATCATCAAATTTTTCATACCATAATCCATACTCTACTGTTCCTTTCAGATATCCGAAAATTATTTTCACAGCAGCAAAGTGTGTCTCTTTAGGATCTTCCTGATATCTAGCCATAATTCCAACTGCATTGGTAATATCTGGTCTAGTGTGTGTCAAATATTATATACCTCCAATCATTGACCTTTACTTAGTTTTCCCAACACTTTGAGTCTCATCACTTTTAGTTAGTTTGTTCCCTGTTACCATGGGTGTACCAATAGGTTTACAATCTTTCATTCCAAACTTCTTCAACATTTCCTTAAGGTACTTGGTCTGAGATATAAATATGCCATTTTCGCTCTAATTAATTTTCAAAGCAAGAAAAAATTTAATCTCACCAATCATTGACATCTCAAACTCATTCTCCATTTCTTTAGCAAACTTCTTACTCATTTTATCATTGCCTCCAAAAATGATATCATCAAAAAAAACTTCTATAATTAAGATTCCATCTTCATTAGTTATTAAATATAAATTACTGTCTGCATTACCTTTTCTGAAACCAAGATGAAGTAGATGTTTATCCAATCTTTCATACCATGCCCTCGATGCTTGTTTCAATCCATACAGTTCCTTCTTCAATCTGCAAACCATGTTTTCATCATCTGTCAAAGGAAAACCATCAAGTTTCTCAATGTACACTTCTTCTAGATCACCATTCAAGTATGCTAATTTCACATCCATCTGATACACTTTGAAGTCTTTATGTGCAGCATAAGCAAGGAATAGTCTCATAGCTTCTAATCTGGCAACAGGTGCAAATGTTTCTTCATAGTCTATGCCTTCTTGTTGTGAGTAGCCTTTACATACTAGTCTAGCCTTGTTTCTTACCACTATGCCTTCCTCATCTATTTTGATTCTGAAAACCCACTTAGTGCCAATCACATTCTTGTCCTTAGGTCTTGGAACCAACTCCCAAGTATTATTCTTCTTTATCTGTTCTATTTCTTCTTCTATGGCTTTAGTCCAAGATTCATCTTTAAATGCTTCATCAGTAGTCTTGGGTTTAGCTTGAGAAATCAAACAGATCTCATCTCTAACTTTAGATCTAGTCATCATGCCTTTGCTTGGATTACCAATAATTTGATCTTCAGGGTGGTTTTTCTTGACCTAACTTGGAGTCTTCAATGTCTTAGTAGCTTCTTCCTATTCTTCTTCTTCAATCTCATTTGTGATCATCAAGGGTCCTTCAGGTTTAGCAACAACTTCTCTTGATTCTATAATCTGACCACAATCATACATTCTTTCCTGAATTTGAAATTTCTCATCTATCCTCACATTGGTGCTTTCAATTAGTTTCCTTAGTCTCAAATTGAAACATTTATATGCTTTACTTTTAGTGGAATAACCAAGAAAGATTCCTTCATCACTTCTAGCATCAAACTTTCCTATCTCATCATCTATTTTGATATAACATTTACTACCAAATATTCTAAAATATTTCACAGTCGGTATATGATCAAACCATAATTCATAAGGAATTTTATTTGTACCTTCTCTGATCTTAATTCTGTTTAATGTGTACATAGCAGTGCCAACTACTTCTCTCCAATGAACATAAGATACATTTCCTTCCACCAACATAGTCCTAGCAGCATCTAATATAGTTTTGTTTCTTCTCTTTGCTATCCCATTCTGTTGTGGAGTTCTAGGAGCTGGACTCTGTCTATGTATTCCATTTTCTTCACAATATGTATTAAACTATTCTAATGTAAACTCTCCTCCTCTATCTGATCTCAAACATTTCATCTTTAAACTAGATTCTTTCTCAACTTTTGCCTTGAATATTTTGAATTTGTCAAATGCCTCAGATTTCTCTCTCAAATATGTAACCCACATCATTCTAGAAAAGTCATCAAGAAAAATTATAAAATACCTTTCACCATAGTATGATCTTGTTCTTGTAGGGCCACATAGATCTGTATCCACCAGATCCAACTTCCCTTTTTCTGAATAGGCTTTGATCTTGAATGTAATTCTAGTCTGTTTTCCCATAACACACTCTCTACACATAGTGTTAGATGGCTTAACAATTTTAGGTAGACCTCTTACTGCTTTTGTCATACTTTCCTTCACAATGTTGTCAAAATTAACATGAAAAAATCTTATGTGTCATAACCAGCTGTCATAAACCTTTGCAATAAAACAAGAAGCTTCAGATGTGTTTAGTTCAAATACATTGCCTCTGGATTTAGTACCAGATGCTATCAAGTATCCTATTTTTTCTCTTGATAGTACACTTTCCATTTATGAATTTTAGTTGATAACCCTTTTCCACTAGCTGTCCAACACTCAACAAATTGTGCTTAAGTCCATCAACAAGTAATACATTGTCAGTGTTAGTCTTTCCAACCAAAGAAATAGATCCAACTCCAATAATAAGTTTAGGATTATTATCACCAAATCCGACAACACCACCATCATGTTTTTTCAAACTCACAAAATTATTTTTATCTCCAGGCATATGATGTGAACAACCACTATCTATAACCCATTCATATTTTTTTTCAACTCGAGATACTAATGATTTTTCCTCATGCATAGGTTCATCATCCTTAATAGAAATGAATCCAATTTCATCAAAGTTATCATCCTCATCATCAAATATCCCTTCACTAGCATAATAACATTCCTTATCCTTTGAGAACTTAGACCTGAAAAACTTAGGTTTGTGCTTTGGAATTCTTGTAGGACATCTAGATGAAAAATGACCGATCTTGTTACATGAAAAAAATTTCAAAGGTAATTTGCCCTCAAACTTACCCTTACCTCTCTTTTCTCTTCTGGAAATCAGTGCAACAATTTCATCTAGCTTTCTTTCTTCTTCTTGTATTTGTTCCCATTCATCAGCATAGGCTCCAAGTTCTTCTTTTAGATCATTACTGCTTGTGCTTGCATTTCCAAATAAGGTCTTTTTTTTCTTGTGCACGGTTGCCTTGAATGTTGACTCTACTTTAGGTAAAGTGTATCCCAATTCTGCGGCTTCAAATGTAGTTATTTTTCCAATCAACATCTCTCTGGTGAAGTTTGGTGTCAAAGGTATGATCTCCTCTTTAGCCTATACTTTGGTTCTATATGTAGGTGTCAAAGATATTACAATCTTTACAATTATTTCTTCCTCATTGTAAGTACCTCCAGAGTTCCTAATACCAATAAATACCTCAATAATTATTTGTGCATATGCTCTAACATTCTCATCTTCAGTGATTCCATATTTGTCTTCCATTTTTGTAACTTTGTTTGCTTTGTAAACTTGTCTCCAACATACAATGCCTCCAGTCGTGTCCAGATCTCATGTGCAGAGTCCAAGTCCTTCACTTCAATGAATTCTCCTTCTGATAGTGCATTGATCAGAGATTCCCTTGCAACCATATTGTATGAAAATAGATTATTTTCATCTTTAGTAGTCATTTCCAAGTCATCTTCAGTTGCTACTACTACATTCTTCTTTGTGATCATCCAGTAGTCAATTCCTAGACATAGCAAATGTGTTCTCATCTTGTTCTGCCAACTGTCAAAGTTTTTAGGATCAAACTTTGGACTATCCTTCCTATAGTAAGTCATCTTCAGGATCACCTCAAGCTGTTAAACTTTCTCTCTAAGGACCAGTATCTCTGATACCAATTGTTTGGAATAACAGTCCACAAGACAACTAAGACGGGGGGTGAATCAGTTGTGATATAGATTTTTAAAATTTATACTTTATAAACCAAATTTGCAAATGTAAATGATAACACAGTAATAGACAACACCAAAATACAATATTTTTTGTCAAGGAAACCATGTTAAAGGTAAAACCCACATGGGAATTAACACCCACAAATAATGAACTGAGAGTATAGTATCCCTGTTAAAAGATATTAGCCCTGTTAGGAGCTTTTTACAACATTATGGTACACAGTCCATGTTAGGAGTCAAAGGAAATAGTAGGCTCACTTCCAAGGCACACTACCCAAAGAAGGTTAAATCCACCCTCAAGGATTTACAATCCACACAAGTGTATAAAGAAAATACACAATCAGAGAACTGTCTACCAGCAACTGTCTTTGCTTGATTAGTCCCAATGAATTATCAACTCTGCTTGCATCTAGCATTCAACAAGCTTCATAGCTTTCACACATTCCTTCTCTTCTTCTCTCTATCACACTTCTCCATAATAATATATCTTCCATATATACCCTTACACAATAACTTATTAGGTTGGCCAATTAAGATTTCCTAATACATAATTAATTAGGTCTGCCAATTAAGGCTTTCCACCATACAAATAATTACATAGACCCTTGCTAAGATACACATGGAATCTAAGACAAGTATACAACATTTAAAATTAATTACATATACTTTCAGATCTGCAATTCATGCTCACAATTAATTCCACATGCTACATGTCTGAAGTCGGCCATGAAAAAGGTCTTCTCCAGAGTACACGCCGTAGCTGACGTCATCAGTATTCAATCAACAATGGAACACAACCCATTACTCTAACATATGTCATTTTTCCATCAGTAAGCTCACAAGTTCTAAAATATCTCCATTAGAAAGATATACCCAAAACACAGAGACCTACTCTATCTAGAATCACAGTTACAGTTCAGAAAACCAGTCTTCACCAAATGAGCTGTAACATCCACATAATATAACATAAAGTCAAGTGACCTTAGGAGTAAGGTCAGGACACATCCTTTTGCATAAATCCAACTTTTCTTCTTATGATTCATCTATACAGTGTCTGTACACTCATTCCAGTTAAGTAGTCTGTTTGTCTTCTCCATAGAAGTATATGTTGACATCAGTGACAAAACATGAATATCAACAGTATGATCAGTAACCAAAACCAATATCATCCAACAGGCATGGGGGTTATCAAATCAAATCCCTCACAACACTACCATTTTCACCATGGTCTTATGGAAAACCTTCACAATAAATGAGACCTTCCTCTTAAGATATGACTTTATTTGGCACATTTGTAGAGTCCTCAATGCCTATTCAAGATGAGGAAGAAGAGACAGTTTTTAGAGACTGTATTTATAGAGAAGAGAAATACATGCACAATGAGAACTTCTCTCCCTCTCCTAAGGCTTATGGAAGAGGGTATACTTTTTTCAAACAGATGGGCTATCCTGGACATGGCCCTCTTAGTATAGATTGGATGCTAGAGCCGAACCCCTTGATCATAATCTTTTTGGATGCAAGTCTAAGAAGATGTTTGGCCTAGGATTTTTGAATTGCAAGAAGAACACTACTCCTATCCTTGATGAGTTAGATAGTGAAGATGAACCAGAATACATACCTAATTTGAAAAATTAGCAAGACATGTGTGAAGATTGGGTCCTTTCCACTAATCTCCTTTGGGGAGATTCAGATATTCCAGTCACTCATGAGACAGTTGCAACCTTAGAAAAAGATGAATTAGATGTAGAAGATCCTTTCACAGAACTTCAACGAAAGAATCTTGTTCATTTAATGGAAAGAGAAGGTGTTACCCTTGATGAAACTAGAACTTCCACATCAAGATGTCTCAAACCTTCATGGTATAAACATCCTAGTCAAAGTTCAGAAACAAGTTCATTTGAGTATGAATGGGACTCCTTCTCAAAGCCTTCCACAGTTGACATGGATGTTGATGTCATCCACACTTATAGATCTCAGCCCAAGGTAGCTGAAAAGTTATGTGTAGGATTAGAGGATTTGAACCCTCATGTTGCCTTAGTGGATGATTCTTCACTTGTTAGGATGAATCCTGATTTGGGTAGCTTAGAAGGATACTTGATGGACTCCAACTCTTCGATAACCAGAGATGATATCATTCACATTTATAACCTTCTGTAGTATAAGGAAAATCTTCAACCTATAATCACTCACAAACATGAAATCATTAGAAGGTTATCATATGAAATTCAAGTGAAATAAAAGAAAGTAAGAAAACATAAAAAGTATCCTCATATCATCAGATAGAATGGAAACAAGTTGCACCCAAGAGGCTTGTTTGATTTGCTCTCTAATGGGAATGTGAATGTGCTCTCTCAAACACAAATGAAATGGATCCCCAAGTGGATTGATTATGATCAATGCAAGCTTAGATGAAGAGAGAAAGATTCAAGAACTAGTATGGAGTGACTAGTCTCAAAACTTCTCCCAATGATACTCACTACTATGATTAATATGCAAGACAATGTAAGAAACTATGATTGATTTTAGCCAAAATGAAACCTAGCATGTGATTTCTAAGTGATTTAAGCATGGAAAGCATAAAAAATAGAAACTAAGAACATAAGCATGAAAACAACTATGAATTCTAAAGCAATTCTAGCATAATAACAATGCACAATGAGAGATGAAAATATGAGAGGAGAAGGCCTCTATTTATAGAGTTTTTGGAGAGAGGAAGAGGCTTGGATGAAGTGGCACCTATGGGGCATCCACATAAGAGCCACATAGGAGACACATGGACTTGAAAACATGGCCAATTTAGAGTCAAAATTGGCATTAATATTGAGTAGCTCAATATTTCAAAAGGGGAGACAAAGTTGTAAGAGGGAATTAAAGAGGAATGGGTACCCATTTTGGAGAGAATTTCCCCATGTGGGTGAGCATTCCATTAGCCTTAAAAAGGTTAGGAATCACCCATTAAGCATAGTTAGAGGACAGTTAGGTGTGGAAGCATACTTAGGAAATGAGGTGATG
>MU226034.1:2472879-2515569 GCA_018584345.1 Thuja plicata
TTCAACCCAGCCGAAACAGTCACAATGACTGTTTCGGCGGGTTTATCCCGCTAAAGTAAACCTAGTTACTTTCGATCGAAAGTAACTTTCAATCGAAAGTACCTAGTTTAGGTACTTTCGATCGAAAGTAAGTCTATTTCGATCGAAAGTATTTAGCATTTTCGATCGAAACAAATAAAAAAAATTTAGTGGGTCACGCTTATCGGGACGAATTCCTTCCTCCCGAAAAGTGTAACCCACTATTGTGGTATTACCCATGAATTTATTATGCAAGATGATAAAATTAATTTAACAATGCAAGATGATAAAATGAATCTAAAATGAATTTAACAATGCAAGATGATAAAATGAATCTAAAATAAATTTATTATGCAAGTTAAATAATGGATTAATAATGCAAAGTTCTAAAATGATACTAACTATTGACATGATGATTAATGCAATTTAATAATGAACAATGTGACCTAAATGATGGATCTAATGCAATCTAATGAGTCTAAAATAATGTAACTGAATCTTAATGATAGATGCAATAATGATACTAGAGGCAACGGACGAAATGGATGCAATGGGTGAAAATGGGAATCACCTATATATTTTTGTATGTGTGTCACAATCAACTTGATAGACCAGACGGGTGGACTATGGAGGATCAGGCGGGGAATGTTAGCAGGATGACGACTCAGGATGTTAGCATGATGGTGGGAAGATGGAATGTGTCACGGATGTACAAGGATCAAACTAAGCGGATAATTGTAAGCGATTAGTTACAGGGATTATGTACAAAGGTTGCTATCGAGATTTGAAAACCATAGAACCAATGTAGGATCTTACAAGGAGAAACTCAAGACATGAGAAATATATAGGACTGACGCTCAGGGCTTTGGATAGTACAATGTATGGACAATAATATACAAGATTATGTGTACAAAAGCTCAGGATATGAGATAGGGACATCATTGTGGACTAGTTCGTATGATATGCGAACACCCAGGGAATATAGGGAATGTAGAGATGGTGCTGGTGATGGAAGGAAATGAGATTTTGATAGATAATGGAATGGTCTACTATGTCTGATGCCTATTTCTAGGTTTTCATCACCCATACTTGTCCAAGGCACTTGATTGCCAAGTTTTCACCATTGGACGAAAGTTTTTCTCTTTATTTTTCTTTTTGATTTCTTTGGATTTTTTTTATTTTTTGATATTGCCCAAGTGCCTATTTCCCAGGTTTTCACTGGGACAACCATTTTTTCAGCTTCTTTTTTTTCTTTTTAGAGATTTTTTTTCAGGACTATTTTATATTGTTTTTGTGCTTTTTCCAGGACTTTTTATACTTTTTTGTGGATTTTCTCAGATAACTGGAATGAACAACCAGCCGTCAGGAATAGAAGCGCCTGAGATGAATGGTGTTGATAGGATCATTCAATGGTTCTCCTTCAGGATTGGAGAGTTGATATGCCACAAAACTGAAGCATGAAATGACAACATAGGGGCCTTGCCAGGTGACTTCAAACTTGCCTTTCTTTTCCCGATCAGTACCCACTTTCTGATTTTCTTTTAGCACAAGGTCCCCTACCTAGAACTGACATGGGTGGACCTTCTTGTTATAATTCTACTTGAGTCTATTCTAGTAAACAATCAAGTGATCATAATCTTTCTGGCACTTTTCATCTAGGAGATCCAGCTGTGTGAGTCATGCTACCCAGTAATCTTCATCATCAATCAGGCCTCTTAGTGATACTCAGAGGGAGGGTAGTTCAACCTCACTTGGTAAGACTACTTCAGCACCGTAGACTAGGGAGTAGGGAGTAGTGCTAGTAGGAGTACAGTAGGAAGTGTGATATGCCCAGAGGGCAGGATTGATCTAGAGATGCCAGTCATGACCAGTATCATTGACAACTTTCTTGAGGATTTTGAGGATGGTTTTATTAGTTGCCTCAGCTTGGCCATTACCTTGCGGGAAATATGGACTGGAGAAATGGTGATGGATATGGAGGTGAGCACAGAGATCACTGACATGTTGATTTTCAAATGGTGTACCATGATCTATGAAGATGGTGGAGGGTATGCCGAAGGGACAAACAATGTGATAGAGGATGAATTTGGATATCTAGACACCAGTGGTGAGTGTGAGCGAAATTGCTTCGACCCACTTTGTAAAGTACTTTGTAGATGTGATTATGTACTTGTGGCCTTCACAAGAGAGGGGGTAATCTTACCAATGAGGTCAAAACCCCAACAAGAGAAGGGCCAAGGAGGTGCAATAGGTCTAAGGTCCTGCGCAGGAGCATGGATCAAATTAGCATGCTGTTGACAAGGTAGGCACTTTTTGATGAACTCACAAGCATCATGTTCCATTGTAGGCCAATAGTACCCTGTACATAGAAGTTTCTTGGCTAGGACCATGCCACTCATGTGGGCACTGTATATTCTAGCATGTACCTCTTGTAAAGCCTAGGCAGCTTCATTTTCATCTAGACATCTAGAGAGCACATTGTGATAACCTCGACGATAAAGGGTATTGGCTACGAGGGTGTAACGGGGTGCTCTGCGAATAAATTTTTGGTGTTGGTTTGCAGTGAGATGAGGAGATATGATACCATTTTGTAAGTAAGCTTGGATATCATGGTACCATGGGGACTGGGGACCAACCAAGACATATACGCGATTCGATTCATCATTCTCATAAGCGGGAGCATGTAGTTTCTCAACTAAGAATTCGTATTGCGTAGACTCATGGGGAATCTCGAGAAGGGAGCCAATTGTGGCCATTGCATTAGTAGCTTTGTTCTGCAAGTGTGGTACCTATGTTATCTATAAGTGGAGGAAGTGTTCTTTCATCTTGTCAACCATCTGCTTATATGGTGTTAATTTATCATCTATGGTTTGATACTCATCCAAGACTTGTTTGATGATGAGTTGGGAGTCGCCAAAGACCTGGATATATGTGATGTTCCATTCTATGGCCATGCAAAGTCCTACAATTAGTGCCTCATATTCTGCAATGTTGTTTGTGTAGGGAAATCCTAGTTTGAATGACATGAGAATGTAGTCACCTTGAGGTGTGATAAAAAGTATTACTGCCCCTGCGCCATGAGCTGTGTAGGACCCATCAAAGTAAAGTTGCCACATTGGTTGTTCTTCTATCATGTAAAAATGCTCATTTGGAAATTCTATGACCAAAGGATATGCTTCTACCAATGGTGCTTCGGCTAGCTGATCTTCAATGACTTGCCCTTTAATGACTTTTTTGTCAACATACTGAATATCAAATTTACTTAGAAACATAACCCATTTTGCCATTTGACCTATAAGTGTAGTCCTAGAGAGTAGGTACTTGAGAGGATCCACCTTTGAAATGAGCTTGGTTGTGTGACTAAGCATGTAGTGGAAAATTTTTTGAGTGGCAAAGACCACTGCCAGACATGTTTTTTCCATAGGAGAATAATTGAGCTCATAACCTACTAAGGTTCAACTGATATAATAAATAGCTCTTTCTTTTCATTCGTCATTCAATTGAGCAAGGAGTGCCCCTAGTGCTGTGGTAGTAGCAGAAATGTACAAGATGAGTGGGTGACTAGGTACAGGTGGTACCAAGATGGGTGGATTAGCTAAGTATTCTTTGATTTTATCAAAACTCTTATGACATTGAGGATCCCACTTAAATGTGTTGTCTTTGCACAAGAGATGAGTGAACAGTTGGCACTTGTTTGCTAGTTAAGAGATGAAATGGTGCACATATTGTAGCTTTCCTTGGAGGCTACGTAGTTGTCAGAGTGTTTTTGGTGGAGGCATCTCTATGATAGCTTGCCCTTTCTTTGGAGCGATTTCAATGCCTCATCTGGATACAATAAACCCCAGGAGTTTTCCTAATGTGACTCCAAAGACACATTTCTTAGGGTTGAGCATTAAGTAGTAGTGTCCAATTCTATCAAAGACACATTCCAGAACATTTAGGTGATCTTCCCTTTTTATTGATTTTGCCAAGATATCGTCCACATAGTCTTTGAGGATCTTGTGAATCATGTCATGAAAAATGACAGTCATGGCTCTTTGATAGGTTTCCCCAGCATTCTTTAAGCCAAAAGGCATCATTTTATAGTAGAAGGTGCCCCAATGGGTTGTGAATGTTGTCTTATGTTGATCTTCTTCTACAATGCAGATCTGATTATATCTGGAAAAGTCATCCATGAGTGACAACATCTCATGTCCTACTATGAGATCCACAATCATGTCTATGTTTGGCAAGGGGAAATCATCCTTGGGACATGCCTTATTGAGATCTCTAAAATTTGTACATATCTTGATTGATTTATCAGGCTTAGAGATGGGCACCATATTAGAGATCCAGTCAGAATAGTCGATGGGGCGGATGATCTTGGCTTGGAGTAATTTTTCTAGCTCCGCTTTGACAAGTAATGCCACTTTAGGGTGCATCTTTCTGAGATTTTTCTTGACAGGTTTGATGTTTGGGTCCACTACTAGATGGTGAACCACCAAGTTGGGGTCTAGCCCCGGCATGTGGGAGTAAGACCATGCAAACTTTTTGATGGATTCCTTTACTAAAGTGACAAGATCACTTTCTTCTGCTTCAGTCAGAGATGCTGCTATGTATGTGATGGCAGGATTTTCTTTGGTACCAAGATTGACAGGTTTTGCTTCTTCAATGAGAATTGATGACTATTCAAGCCTATAATCTTGGATAAGAGGGAGAGGATAATGCCCTTTGTTTTTACTTTTTTACGATCGGATAGTGCCCCTGAGGGGTTTTCACTAGGAGATCAATTTTTCTCTTTTTTATTTTTGTTTTCTATGTCATTTTTGCGGCTAAAGTTCTCCTCTTCCCCAAAATATGCCTTTGGGTCCATTTTCTAGACATATACTGAGTCTTTCCCCCAGTCATTACTTTTCTCAATTGCTCTCATAAATTTGAGGAGCGTGTCCTCACTTTGGAACTCGTCAACGTGTATGACACTTGGTTGGTCCCAATCTATGAGTTCAGGATGGTGGAGGGGAAGGTCAATGAAGAGGATGGAAAGTTGTTGTAGGATAGCATTTCCCAGGAATGTTTCATCATTGAAAACATCATCATAAGCTCTCACAACTTTCTCTTCTGGGATATCTTCGATGTCAACAATTTTGCCCAGGGATGGACAAGCAGAATAGTTGATGAAATCGTTAGTGCCCCCATTCATGTCAGAGCCCATGCCAAGGCCCACGTGCTTTTCTAGTTGGGTAGGTATAATAGGATCTTTCATTCCTTGCTCTTCATAACTAAGGCCACCTCCTTGGTAGTTCCATTTTTCTGTCACTAGTTTGTGCGTTGCAGGGTACTTATCTTTGAAGTAATTGAGGCGATTTGTGTCCTTGGGTGGTGGATCTTTATATAGCCATCGGTTGATCTTTGGTGCCATTTCTTGGCTAGTCAAAGTACCTTTTGATATAAAAGTGGTAGAGCCAAATTGTAGTGCCTTGGTTGTCTCTGATTCTATTTTTCTTAGATTAGGCTGGCGGCCTTGAGTGTGAGGATCAATTGGCAGTGCTCCAACTGTGAATGTATTAGATAAAGTGTACTCACCACAACCTTTGTTGTTGATCTTGATTGTAGACAAGGTGGAGGAGAGGATTGTTTTTGGGTCTGAATGGGTTTGAGATGAGCTAGCAACAGAGGTGCCAATATCAATCCTAGGACAGTGATTGGAATGTGGGAAGGATATCTCTAATGCATTGCAGTATGCAAAGGGCTTGGGATCTGCACGGATGGTGATCTCAATGCCTTTATATGGGAATTTGATGCACTGATGGTAGGTGGATGGGACGACTTGCATAGTATGAATCCATCGGCATCCAAGGAGAATGTTGAAGGGAAGGTCAAGATCAACAACATGACATAATGTATCCTGGGTAACTGGGCCCACTTGAATGGGCAATGATATTGTGCCTTTAGAAGTACACTCCAAATTGTCATATGCTTTTATCGTGATGACATCATTTGTTATATCAACCTCAGTGCAACCCAACTATTTTATGAATTTTAGAGTACACAGATTTAGGGCCAATCCATTATCTATCATGTCCCGTTTGATGGAAAAATCTTTAACCATGACAGTGATACAAAGTGGGAGATTATGGTCAGTTTCTTCTAAGGCTACATCTTTTGGTCTAAAGGAGACCCCACTAGATGCAGACAGGTGTTCGACAAGTTTTTGGAATTCAGTGAGGTTGATGTCGCTGGGAACACGGGATTCTTGCAAAGCTTTGTTGAGGATCTCTTGATAAGTGGGTGATATGTGGAGAAGATCCAAGATGGAAATTTGGGCTGGAGTATTCCTTAGGTGTTCCAAAATGTTGTATTGGGTCCCAGCAGATGGGGCAGGACCAGCACCTGCGACTGTTATCCTACCTCTATGAGTGGTGATGGCGAATTGGTTATCGGCACCCTTGACATGGATGACATTGACGGAGGATTGGACTTGGGATATGCAGCCGATGAGATTATCGTAGTTGATATATGCATTTGTATAATCTTTTCTGTCAGTATTTTCTGCTTGTTTACCCTTTCCCTAATCAGAGGACTGAGTAGAATTGCCTGGGCCTGTATCAGAAGTGTGTTTAGGGAATGCATTTTGATAAATTTTTAGGCTTGTGTTTGGCGATGATTGGGCAAGAGAGTCCACTTCAATCTCCTTGAAGTTAATGAGATCCTAAATATAGTGTTTCAACTTCATGCATTTGAGAGTGGTGTGTCCCTTAACACGATGGTATTCACAGTACTCATTATCTTTATACCAAGCTGGCTTAGGAGTTGAGTCATCAAATGGCTGTGTTTTGGGATACACAACTTGGTTAGCTTGGACCAGCTTGCAGAAAATGATGTCTATAGGTTCACCCAAAGGGGTAAACATGTGTTGTGGTGTATTTGAAGTGTGAGGTCTTTGTTGTCCATGTGAGACTGATATAGCATTTGTTTGATTTATAGGACCTTGGTAGTTGTGTTGATATGATGTCCCTGGAGGAGGATACATTGGTACACCTTGCGGGTGCATATTTTGCTGATATGTTGGCTGGGAATACACAGGATTGGGCTATTGATACATGGGAGCAGGTTGAGGGTACATTGGTGGTGCTTGCTGATAAGTTTGGGTAGGTGCGTTAGGACTAGCTACCACAACTTGAACGTGTTTGGTGTTAGTGGCTCCATCTGTTACCGCATTTTTTTTCTTGTTCTAGTATCATGATTGATCATTGTTATGTTTGTTAGGTTGGGATTCTTTGTAGTGCTTAATTGTACCTTCTTCTACGAGACCTCCTTCAAGGTCCATACCCTTGATTCTGGTGTCGTGATAAGTTTGTATATAGTTCATGCACATGTGATAGGCAAGCTTAGGATGAAGGTTGTTAGTGAAGATTTTGATAAGATGTTGCTCTGGGGGTTGGTAAGACAACCTTGTGCTAAGCCCTTGCTAGCGCTGAAGATAATCAGCCAGGCTTTCTCCTCCCTTTTGTTTGGAATTGCATAGGTCAAGGAGTGAGAGTTCATTTTTGACATTATGTGCGTATTGGGCAACAAACTTTTTAGATAATTCCGCGAAAGTAGAGACTGTGTCGTAAGGGATTTTGTAGAACCATTCAAGAGCGGTGCCTCCCAAGCTTTTGGAAAATAATCTCATGAGGAAGTTATCATTATAGGCCACTTCTTGATAGGCCATGTAGAATTATTTTACGTGACTCACAGGATCGCCCTTCCCCTAATATTTATCAAATTTTGGGGTCTCAAAGTGTTTGGGGAAGGGTAGGGCAGTGATAGATCGATCAAATGGATAAGGACATACCTCTTCAAACTTAAATGTTTTAGCTTTTGTCCCAGCTTTTAGCTCCTTGAGAGCATTCCTCATTTCCTCCCATTCATGATTGAATTGCAGGGGAGGATTGTTGATTGTGATTATAGGATTTCCTTGAACCTGACATGGATCAAATGGAAAAAATGGAGGATTCTATGGGGGATATTGTGGTGTTTGGTATGATGGTTGTTGGTCAATGTACATGGGTTGTTGTGGTGGAAGCTGTGGTTGAGTGGAATATTGTAGTGGAGGAGGTGTCGGCGCTTGATAAGATTGTTGCAACTATTGGAAATATGCTTGTATTTGTTGCGGCGTTAGATAGGTGGGATGAACTTGTTGTGCACCTGTATAAGTTTTTTGCAGTGGAATGCCCCCAGTGAGAACTTGTTGTGGAGGGGGAATTTTTTGTGATGCAGCGGAAGATGGCATGGCTATATAGTTGGCGGAATGAGTTTGTTGTTGTTGCACAGGTTGGATAAAAGGATTAGCAAATTGTTACAGTGGTTGTGCCATGAAGGGATTTTCCCCCTGCATTTGTGGTTACAGCTGTTGTGTAGTTTGGATAGTGGGCTATGCAGCTGCGAAGGGGTTGATTGGGTGTTGTTGCGCTTAAGATGTGAATGGGTTTGTGACTTGTTGTTGAAATTGTTGTTGCTAGGATGGTTGTTGGATGGATTGTTGCTACTGAATAGGTTGTTGTTACTACTGTTGTTGGATTGGTTGTTGTTGGATAGGTTGTTGTTGTTGCTATTGGATAGGTTGTTTTTATTGTTGTTGGATAGGTTGTTGTTGGATACGTTGTTGTTTCTACTGTTGGATAGGTTGTTGTTGGATACGTTGTTGTTGCTACTACTGGATAGGTTGTTGTTGCTGTTGTTGGATAGGTTGGATGGGAATTTGGGGTATGGAAAAGGGATTCATGGATGGTTGCAGTGTGGGGGGATTTGGGTTGAAAAACATTTGAGGTGGAGCTACTGGCATTCGTTGGGATTGCGTTGTTGGTGGAGCAGGAAAAGTGGACCTTGCAGAAATAAGGGTTGGTTATAGGCATTGGTAGGTGGCATGCCTGTGGTGAAGAAAGGTGGAATAGGCATGGAGACTTGGGTGCTTTAATGCTACAAACTGGTTGTAGCACTTTGAACGGGTTGAGTGGGAATGGGTGGAATGGTTGTTTGTTGTGTGCTAACTGGTGGTGGTGGAAAGTTTGTAATGAATGTTGGGATTTCTTGCGAAAGAGGAGCAACTGTGGCTTGTGGAGGTGCTTTCATAGTGATAGGGGGTATTGTTTGTGGTACTGATGTGGTATCAGGAGGTGGGTCTCTTGAGGTAGGTGAGGGTGTTGTGTGTATGATGGAAGGTGGAATGGAGGGATGAACTACTTGTGTGAGAAGAGTTCCCACTTGTAGGGCTCGTTGAAGTGGATCAAAAACTTCATTTTTAATGGGATAAGGACATTCCCCTGGAAGTTCCATAGGTTGTGTGACAAGTGTGGGTATAATCCAAGGTGGTAGTTGAAGTCCTTGTTGTTGTATGTCCAAGAGTACCTAGTTGTTTTTGTGTCCACTCATGGTGTTTACCATGTGGATAAGCGTTGGGTGGTCAATAAATGTTTCCATGGCACTTAAAGTGGGAGTTTCATTAGTGTCTACCTATATATGTTTGATTTGATCATTGGGCTAAGGCGCATAAGTGACCATGGTGTTGGTATTGTCAGTCATAGGATTAGATGAGCTAGTGGCAAGATTAGGATCCATGTTCTTCCTCTTCTTAGTGGCTCATGTGATAGGTGGCATGAAATTACTATCCTAAAGGAATATGAGATGCAAGATGTATGTAAGGATGCACCTAGGAAACTAAGGATGATGATACTAGGATTAGGATGTGATTAAGATGATGGATGTGCTTCTACAGATTAAGGATGACTTGATGTATGCAAGGATCAAGGGTTGCTTTCCCTAGTGTAGGATCAAGTGGATATGATTATCTACCTAAGAGAGACTTGTGGTCTTTGGCGGATGAGATTCTTTGCTAATGCAAACCAACCTTTTGATCAAGGTGATGAGGTTGCAAAAAAGACAAAGGGGATTATCCTAAAATAATGATTAGTTTAAGGACATTCAAGGATGGGGCTTGATTAAGATGTAGGTTTTTAGCAACTCAAAAGGGTATGCAATACCAAGTGAGGGGTGTGATCAAGGATGCTTTGGATGATGATCAGGATGATGCTAGGCTGATTAGGATTGATTTGATTAATGCAAGATCATGCTAGGATGAGTGTGTGATGTGTTCCTAAAGATGGAAAGCTAAGGGAGGTCCTAAAATGCAAGCTAAGTGAGCTTAAGAAGAGGAGGAACTTGTGTTTGTTGTGGTAAACCGACTAGTCATATTGTTTAGATGATATTTACCTATGAAACAAGCAACCTTGTTGTTGTAAATCACTTTTTCAAATTTTTCTCATTTATGGATTTCTTGCTTGACATAATCGATAATGTGTTGGTACTTGGTAGCCTCGCGGGTTGTGTGTTTTTGTTCTCTTTGCACGGGTGGTAACGGAGTTTTTACCTTCTTATGCTTCTTAGAATTGGTCATGTCCTATAAGTAGATCTGATCTTGGATGAATAGTTTGAGGTTTTTAGGACATATCTCATAAAAGACTGATTTTTTTGCAAAAGGATATTGTCTCGATAATCTGGCAAAAAGCTTGACCGTGTTCTGATTTTTCAATAGATTTGTTCCATGGCAAGAACCAATTTCAACATAATCAAACCAGAAAATAACAAGCATGTGTCTGAAAACAATCTGACAAGGGACAAAGCAACCTTGAAGGATACAAGTACGTAACAAATTTGAATGTTGGATATTCTATCTATGTTTTGGATTTGTAAATGTTTTCCAAGCACTTCAAGCACAAAATCTACTTAAGGAATTTGGCATAGTATGAAAATACTTTCTCGTAAGCTTAGGCACATACATAAGAGCTAATTAGAATATGATCGTCACTAAGCATGTAATGGCTCTAGTTATGACACTGTATTATCTGGTTCCAAATGCTCAGGGTGGCATGAATGTACGAGTGATCTTGGGGAAGTTACTATATTCCTTGCACAAGAATTATCACCTTTCAAGGGTGTTTCGGGTAGCTTCTAAGCCTAGAGTGTTTAGTATGGTTCTCCATTTGATTGTGTCCTCTATGTCCAAGCAAGCATGGTTTAGGTGTATAGCCCCGTAGAGCGTCTTCACAAAAGTGGTCACGTAAACATGATTGAGATCGCGAGGCCGCACTTAAGTTAGACAAGAGTCGAGTATAAGCTCAAATGCCAACCGACTCCTGAGGCTTTAACCCCAAGGAGTAAATTTGATTAATGTGAGTTAGAGTGGTGTGGCTTACACCTCATTCTCATGTGGGTTGTTCCCAAGAGATTTTTTCCTCAACCTACAGGCCCATCTAAAGGATTCATAGTAACCTGGATTGGCGACAAAAAGGAGTCTAGATTTCTGATTTCCCCACGAGGGGAAAAGAGAATACTCTCCTATCCAGTATTATTTTCTCCACAAACACGCAAGACATGCTTTGTTATTTCCAAAAGATTCAATTGTTTAACACTAAGTAAGTGTGTCTAGGTTTTTGATCTTCCCAAAAGGGAAGAGAGCATAATCCCCTAACACTCACTTAGGATTAGACAAAAATCTAACTAATTAGTCTAGGTGCCTAAAAAAATATTAATACAAACACGATCGTTTGGTTGATGTAGATCCGAGGTAACCTGCAAGACAAATGTGAGTAGTTTTGAATTTGTGTCTTTGGCAAGTGGTGATGCAAAAGAATTAGTTAGTAGTTCTATGAATATTGATCTTTGACAAGCGTTATTAGCACAAGAACCACTTAACAATTGTTAGTACATGATAAATCCAACTTAAACAGAGAGAAGATGTTGGTTCAGGGTACAAACATCGATTCTGGTTTTTTTCTAAAAAAGATAGAAGGCAGGAAATTCTCCAAAAACATAGAAAAACTAGAAAAAGGCTATACTAGTCGGAGATGCTAGTTTATAGAGTGCAGATGTTGATGCAGGGCGCAAACGCTGATTTGTGAATCATAGACGTCGGTTCATGAACCAGTGTTTACGCAACTGTCGATGTACCTGCAAACACAAAAAGATAGCAAATAAAGTCACTTTTCTTCTTCTTATTCTTTAGTTAGATCAAATTTATCCATTTTGAGAGTATGAAAACAACTAAAAGCTAGTGTTCTTTAAACCATTATCAAGATTTATTCTCCTTAATGAAAATTTGGCATAATTTCTACTTGTAAAATGAATCTCTGCTAAAAAATAGAATGATAAGATGCCTAAAATCACTAGGAAAACCAAAAATCCAGACAAACCAAAAAGTTTTGTTAGTAAAGTCTCAAACTAGCTCTTCCAGGCGGAGATGATAGTGTAGAGCGGAGATGCTGGTTTAGTGCAGATGTTGAACGGCAGTTTAGTGAGAACCGGCATTTCCGCAAATGCCTCTGCGTAAAACGCAGATGCTGATCCTCGTTCTGGGCAAAATTTGAAGAAATTTAAGACAAGAAGGTAAGAATTTTAGGGACGTGGATCCCACCGGGCATGCCAGAATGTAGTATGAGGAAAATCTTCAACCTGTAATCACTCACAAACATGAAATCATGGAAGGTTAGCATATGAAATTCAAGTGAAATAAAAGCAAGTAAGAAAACATAAAATGTATCCTCATATCATCGGATAGAGCGGAAACAAGTTGCACCCAAGAGGCTTGTTTGATTTTCTCTCTTATGGGAATGTGAATGTGCTCTCTTAAACACAAATGCAATGGATCCCCAAGTGGATTGATTATGATCAATGCAAGCTTAGATGAAGAGAGAAATATTCAAGAACTAGTATGGAGTGACTGGTCTCAAAACTTCTCCCAATAATACTCACTACTATGATTAAGATGCAAGACAATGTAAGAAACTATGATTGATTTTAGCCAAAATGAAACCTAGCATGTGATTTCTAAGTGATTTAAGCATGGAAAGCATAAAAAATAGAAACTAAGAACATAAGGATGAAAACAACTATGAATTCTAAAGCAATTCTAGCATAATAAAAATGCACAATGAGAGATGAAAATATGAGAGGAGAAGGCCTCTATTTATAGAGTTTTTGGAGAGAGGAAGAGGCTTGGATGAAGTGCCACCTATGTGGCATCCACATAAGAGCCACATAGGAGACACATGTACTTGAAAAGATGGCCAATTTAGAGTTAAAATTGGCATTAATATTGAGTAGCTCAATATTTCAAAAGGGGAGACAAAGTTGTAAGAGGGAATTAAAGAGGAATGGGTGCCCATTTTGGAGAGAATTTCCCCATGTGGGTGAGCATTCCATTAGCCTTAAAAAGGCTAGGAATCACCCATTAAGCATAGTTAGAGGACAGTTAGGTGTGGAAGCATACTTAGGAAATGAGGTGATCGGAGTAGGGTAGGAATAGGGTGGGCTTTAGGGTAGGATTAATAGGTTCCTAGCTAGGGTTTAGATTATAATCCAAATTTAATTTGAATCAATCATGCTTTAGAAGAATTAGGAATAAGGAAGATTTAATAAATATAAATTTATTAAAAGGGGATTTTGTGGAGGCAAATGTATTTAAATAAAATATATTATAATAGTATTTACACTATTGATAAATGAAACTATTTAATTGATTGAATTAAATAGTTAGAGGAATAAGAGGGAAAATAATATTAATATTTTTGGACGTCTACACCTTGAACTGGTCATTGACTTACCTCTTGTTAATTCTAACCTCATTGATTGGTCCCAACACTATCAAGAACCTGAGCTCTTAACATTTCAAAATAATTATGAGATAGCCTGTTACTTGAATGCCATTGAACTCGTAGTCTCTTCCACCAGTGAAGCAGCTACTAGCATGATAGAACCAAACATCAAGTACCTTAGTCACAAAATAAAAATAAAAGAACATCAAAAGAATAGGAGTTCTGATGGCGAAATCCACTATGTGGCGGTTTCAAAACCAAAAAAAAATTAAAAAGAAATGACGTATCCAAGGGTGAAAACCTCTCTAAGGAGCCTAAGGATGAGGTACTTGATTGTCTCCCTAGCTACTTTCAAGATAGATCTTCAGTGATTATTGAACCAACACAAGAAGTCAATTTTGGTGCAAATGAGGCTCCACAGATAGTACACTTGGCTAATTCCTTGTCACTACTAGAAAAAGCAGCTTACACTATGTTATTACAGAAAAAGAAGATCAACTTTGCATGGACTTATTCAGATATGCCAGGGTTGGACACTAATCTTATCATGCATCACTTTTCCATAGCTCTGGGTGTCAAACTGGTTAAATAGAAATTAAGAAAGATGCATCCTCACATAGCTCTCCTAGTAGAAGCAGAATTAGAGAAACTCCTTGGTGCAAGATTCATAAGAGCTATTGCCTATGTTGAATGGATATCAAGCATTGTACTAGTTTCCAAACATGAAAAATCCATTCGAGTTTGCACAGATTTTAGAGATGTCAATAGAGCATGCCCAAAGGATGACTTTCCACTTCCCAATATAGACATGATAGTTGATATGACTACGGGTTATGAGATTTATTCCTTGATGAATGGTTTTTCCAGATATAATCAGATTAAGATAGCTCTTGGAGATCAAGAAAATACTGCATTCACTTGTGCATGGGGTACCTATTGTTGGAACATTATGCCTTTTGGGTTAAAAAATGCAGGAACCACCTATCAATGAGCTATGACAGCCATTTTTCGTGACATGATGCATAAAAAAATGGAAGATTATGTGGATGACACCTTGGCCAAGTCTAAGAAGAGAGACACACACTTAGATGATTTAGAAGTCATTCTAGATCTCATGGAATAATTTCAACTAAGGTTAAATCCAAAAAAAGTGTGCATTTGGAGTCACCTCTGGAAAACTGCTAGGATTCATCATTTCAGCAAGAGGAATAAAGGTAGAGCCTGAAAAAGTCTAAGAAATCATAGATATGCCACCTCCTAGAAACATTAGTCAAATGAGGAGTCTTCAAGGATGTCTTCAATCCATAAGGAGATTCATTTCACAGTTGGCAGATAAAGCTCAACCTTTCAACAAGAACTTACACAAGGGAGTCAAATGTGTTTGGAATGAGGATTGTCAAAAGAGCATAGATCAAATCAAGAAATACTTGGCAAATCCCCCCATTTTAATGCCTCTTATCCCAAGAAAACCACTTATTCTATATATTTAAGCAACAAAATCTTCCTTGGGGGCATTACTAGCTCAACTTGATGAACATGTGAAATAAAGAGCAATATACCACATTAGCCGCACTCTTGTTTCATATGAGGTTAACTACACCAGCATTGAGAAATCTTGCCTTGCAATTATGTTTGTTTCCCAAAAGTTGTGACATTACATGCTTGCGCACACTATACACCTCATAGAAAAAATAGACCCACTCAAGTATTTACTAGGTAAGGCTACCCTCATAGGTAGATTTTCTAAATGGATGATGATCCTTTTAGAGTTTGACATAGAGTACATTGAGTGTAAAGCAATCAAAGGACAAGCCATAGCAGATCAATTGGCTGATTTCCCAATACAAGATAATGCACATATTCAAGTTGACTTCCCAGATGAACACCTCATGTATATGACTAAAAGAACATGGAAGATGTTCTTTAATGGATCCTTTATGCAAAACGGTTTAGGATTTGGTGTGTTGTTTGTTTCTCCTCATGGGTACACGATTCCTAAGTCTTACAAGTTATTGTTCCCATGTACAAACACCATTGTTGAGTATGAAGCTTTAAAAAATGGAATTAAGATGGCCATAGAATGGAGAATCATAGAGTTACACTTCTATGGAGATTCACAGTTGATAATCAACCAAGTCAATGATGAATATCAAACAAAAAATGAGAAACTGGTACCTTACAAGAAAATGGTTGATTCCTTGAAATGATACTTCACATTTGTCACATTTCAACAAATCCCTAGAGTAGAAAACAAAGCAGCTGATGTTATGGCTACACTTGCTTCACTCCTTCAGTTAGGGAAACATGAATCTATATTTGAATTCCTAGTGGAAGAGCTATATCACCCTATCTTTGACTCCCAAGAAATTTATGTCATTTGTACCCTTGTTGGTTGAGAGTCATTCTATTATGGTGTCATTTACTCATACCTTTGTGATGGCATTATACCTAAAACCTTTAACTGCACTAAATGCAGAAACCTTACTCAAAATGCCTCTCGCCATTCCCTTATCTCTGGTGATTTGTATAGGAGGTGTCTAGATGGAACACTTCTTAGATGCTTAGAAAAGGAATAATATAACCAAGTGTTAGTTGACATCCACAAGGGAATCTATGTGGGACATTCCAATGGTCTTTCCATGGCCCGAAGGTTGCTTAGGGCGGGGTACTATTAGCCTACGATGCAGATTGACGTAGTAGCTTTTGAAAATTCATGTAAAAAGTGTCAAAAACATGGTAACCTGATACATGCTCCAGGCAGGGAGCTCATTCCTTCTATATCTCATTGGTCATTTCAGCACTGGGCCTTTGATCTTGTTGGGCAGATTCATCGCAACTCATCAAGTGGACACAAGTTTATTATCACTACTACTGATTACTTCACTAAATGGGTAGAAGTTGTCCCACTTTCTGTTTCCTTGGACAAGACAGTCTCTCTATTCATTCTGAACCATATCATCTGTCGATATAGAGTGCCTTCCAATATTATCACTAACAATCGAGGCTAGTTCAAAAATAAAGACCTTAAACAACTCTGCAAGAAATTCAATATTAAACAACATTGGTCCTCCATTTACTTCCCGCAAGGAAATGGTCAAGCAGAGGCATTAAACAAAACCATTCTTAAAATCCTACATAGAAGAGTTTGTAAGAGTGGTAGAGATTGGCACTTACAGATAAATCTAGATTTGTGGGCCTATTGAATGAGTATTCATACTCTTACTGGGGCTACTCCTTTTTCCCTTACATATGGTGCTGAAGTAGTGTTACCTTTAGCGGTTGAGATTCCTTCACTCAAAGTTTCCCTCAAAGGTCTAGTTACAGATGAAGACTACCACGCCATGAGACATCAAGAGTTAGAAATTCTAGATGAGAAACATCAAGTGTCATTTGACCATATGAGGGTTTATCAAAATCACATTTCCAAAGCCTTCAAAAAAAAGGTTCTCCCTAGAGAATTCCAAGTGGGAGATCTTGTCCTACGTGAAAATCCTAAGAATCGACAGTATAGATATCAAAAGGGAAAATTTGAACCTAATTGGCTTGGACCTTACATCATTACAATAGCTTTTGGGTGAGGTGCTTATTTACTATCTACAGAAGAGGGAGAGAAACTCCCTAATCCTATCAATGTCTTGCACTTGAAGAAGTTCTATCCATGATGCCCATTCTGTCTGGGGGCACCCTTTGTACATACTTATTGATCCTGAAAAAATCCAAAAAAATGATATATTGTCAAAAATTCTAAAAATTAGAAAATGTCCTAAAATAATGGTCATCTTTGTGAAAACCTAGCAATAGGCGCTTTGATGCATCTCCAAATAAATTCTATATTCCACAAATACAAAAAAAATAGAAAAAAATTTTAAAAAAATTGAAAAAGTGCCTTGGTGAAAACCTGGAAACAAGCGCCTTGGTAGCAAAAAATTGCAATAAAATCCAAGTGGTGAAAACCTAGAAATGGGCGCTACTTGAGGCCTTTGCACCCCTATTTCTTAGCGTGTGTCCTCGACACTTATCCTTTCTCCATCATGCCTTGTCCTTGTTTCCTTGGTTTGGAATTGGTCTTTGTCTTTGTCTAGGGGGCATAGTTGTGTTAGCTTTGGTCTCTTGGATGCGTTAGTCTTTAGGACACCTCACAAACGGTGTTTTTCAACACCACCCCAACTATGTTTTTCAACACAACCCCTGATATTGAGTGTTTTTCAACACTTATTAGTTTTATCTTACCCAATTTTGTCATGTGATCTTACATACTTTCAAGCATTCGATCCTTATCCTCGGAACTCAGTATTAGTTAACACACTTAAATTTTTAAACACAACACTTAATGCTTGAGCTATGTCATGGTATTTTCTTTGTGTGCTAACTGTTATTGATTTTTTTTGAGTGTCCTTGTCTAATAAGTCTCTCTGGTATGCATACCTAGAGGACTTGGGGCATGGGGCATGTTTTTATTTACTTTCTTCTTGTGGGTGTGGTCTTGAAAATCTAGAGTGTCTCTTGTTGTCCCCTTGAAATGCTTAGGATATTTGAGGCATCATCCTTGACTATTTTTGCACAACTATTCTTATGGTCATCCTGGAATCTATGCCTTGATGCGAGCGTGGTTTTTCTATATTAAATTGGGTAAGATAACATCAAATTCATCTTGACCTTTATGTCTTTGATACTTATGTTAGAATCTTTCCACATTCCAATCTGATATAAATCACATTCATATCTTCATAGTTGCGCTTGTGACTAGTGATGATTGTGTGATTTTTCAATGTCTGTTAATAATGGCCCAATGATGAAAATAAGTTCATTAACATTCTCTAATGAATGATGAACACAAAATCCTATGTTACAGTTGCTCTATTGCATGTACAGTACCTTTTCATTTTCATGTAGCTTGCATTGTTAGACTTCATGTTAATTTGCATTTTTAGGCTGGATTATGAATTTAAGAGGGTTTTCCTTCATATTTCTTGTGGATTTTTAATCAACTGTGGTCATGTTGTGATCTCCATTTCCTTATCTTCTTTCATGATCTCAATCAAAATTTTCTATCTTAAACAGTTGATTGATTTTGGGGCATTCTCTCTCTTAAGGCCAATTCTCTTTCTTCTCTCCATTTCTTTCAACCTCTTCCAAACTTCTATCTTCCATTAGCTTTCACCCCACTTCTTTTCTTCTAATTCAACCTTGGGGCATAATCTTTCGTGCTTGATGATCTACCTTGGTTTTGTGATCCTTATATCTTTCATCTTACATCAAGAACCTTATCTTTAGTTTGATTTGATGAAATTTATCAATTTGTTGTTTCTCCTCTATCTCATTTTGATTTCAATCATGAGGGGGCAGTACCTATCAAACTTCAATCCTTGATTCAAATTTATCGATCCTATCAATTGCTCCGCTTGGGGTAACCTTGCTTGAGATTATTATCTTAGACATGTCAATTACCTATTTACAAGGGTGTTGACCTTGTCTTTTTCAAATAGCTTATCTTTGTCCTGATGTGTTCCCATTTGTCAATCACACGTCTGGGTTGTTTTGTGATCCGAAATCGATCTCACACTTCAACTGCATTCTTTGACATGTGTTCCCATAAACATCACACAGGTATAGGTTCCCTATCCCTAAGATAGAAGACCTAATGGAATGTCTAGGAGGAGCAAGGTATTTTACCAAGATAGACCTACAGAGTCGCTATCATCAAATTAGGGTAAATGAGGGAGATGAGTGGAAAAAAACCTTCAATACCACAAAAGGACTGTATGAGTGGCTTGTAATGCCATTTGGGTTATCCAATGCCCCATCAACATTCATGAGGTTGATGAATGAAGTCCTTAAAGACTATATTGCAAATTTTGTGGTAGTCTACTTGGATGATATACTCATCTACAGTAAGACAAGAGAAGAACATCTCAGACACCTAGAAATGGTTTTCAAGAAGCTACATAAGGAGGAGCTGATGATAAATTTGGAGAAGTGTGAATTCATCAAGCAAGAGCTAGTGTACCTTGGATTTGTGCTATCTCAAGGCAACCTAAATATGGGTCCTAACAAAGTGGAGGCCATCATCAACTGGCCTACTCCAAGAACAAATAGTGAGGTAAGAATTTTTCATGGCTTAGCACAGTACTATAGAAATTTTATCAAACAATTTAGTGCAATTTATGCTCATATGCTTGATATTATCAAGGGTGGGATGAAGACTAAATTTGTGTGGAATGAACAAGCTAACCATGGGTTTGAGCTATTGAAAAACAATATTGCTACCCAACCAATTTTGGTTTTACCAAGCTTTGAGAAGCTATTACGATGGAATGTGATGCCAACAATGTAGCCATTGGTGTTATCTTGAGCCAAGAGGGAAGACCGGTGGCCTTCCACTCTGAGAAAATAAGTGAAGCTAAGAAGAAATACTCTTCTTATCAACTAGAGATGTATTCTTTGGTCTAGTCACTGAGAAATTGGAGCTATTATTTTCTTCCAAAAGAGTTCATAGTCTATTCAAAAAATCAAGCATTAAGTTTCTTGAACTCTAAAGATAAACTCGGTCACAAGCATATTAAGTGGGTTGAGTACCTACAAGCCTACACCTTCAACATCAAACACAAGAAGGGGTTGTAGAATAAGGTAGCAGATGCCTTAAGTAGAAGAGCCTTGACCATTAAAGAGATTCAACTGCAAAGCATGGGGATAGACAACTTCCAAAGACCTATATGGTGAAGATGAGGACTTTGCAGATATTTACAAGGTATTCCAAGAGTATAAAAATCACTTTCATATTCAATTCTCTGAGTATACTTTACAAAGTGGTCTATTTTTTCAAAGGGAGTTAATTGTGTGTTCCTAGGGGGTCTATTAGGGAGAATGTAATCCAGGAGAAACATAATGGTGCACTTAGTGGCCATTTTGGTGTTAACAAAACTCAAGAATTAGTTCAAAGATTCTACTTTTGGCCCAAGATGAATTTGGATGTTAAGAGATATGTAGAAGGTTGTGTTATATGTCAGAAGGCAAAAGGTACATCTACTAATGTAGGCCTATACCTATGTGTGTGAAATGGTGTACCTGTTACCTATGACACAACACTTCAATAGATCATTAGATTAGTGAAAAAGCATAAAAAGCAAGGGTTTCAAAATTAAACACTAAAACTGATCTATTGCTTCCTATCTAGGAGGAGTTTGAAGAATTCCATAATAATTTCCTTAGATTATTCACAAATCAGTGACAAATACAACCTAGGAATGGAAGATTTGAATCAAACTAGGAAAGATATCCAATAAACATGCATTCTAGTTCTAGAAATCAATATTATAACAATGCATAAATGATGTAGAGCATCTTAAAAAACCCTTCAAGAACCCCAAATTTTCCATGGAGTACAATCATAAACACAATTTCTTCCACAAGTTAGAGGCATATTCCATCAGTAAACAACATATTCCAATAATGAATCCATAGGATATTATCAACAACTTTGTACAAACATAAGCATAAATATCATCCTTATGAAATCTTATGCATAATTATCAGTAAATATTCTCATCCATTAATCCAATATTAGAATCCAATTCCAAAATACTAATCAGCAACCAATCAACATCTTTGATTCCATTTCACAAACAATGCTATCACCCATCTCCCAAATTTGTCCCAATTGTGACAGTTTTGATACTCTTTAATATGTTATTCATAACTTTCAAGAGAAACTTAATATTGAAAATCCCTTTGATGTAGTTGTTCCAAACCAGACCTTCTAAAATATATACAAAACTAAATTAAATCCAATGGTTAGATAAATAGATGTGGTCTCTTTCCCGAGACCTATTTTGATTGTCTTAAATTAGGAAGCACATGTTTACTGCCTGCTCGGGCATCAAATTTGTCCCCCAAATATTAACCAAATAAAAAAAGACCATATTAAAATGAAATAAATCTGAGTCTAATTTCAGAATATGTAAACTATTAAATTTTCCAATGCTAAAATCATAAGGTACTTACAAAGCATTGCCTGCCACTCCATTGTAGGGGTTTTAAAACCAGTCTTCACCAAAAATGTCATAACTTTCACAAAACATCATAAAATTAATCCAAACCAAAATCCTATGAAATATTACTCCACTATATTTCTAAGGAATCTAATTAGAGGTTTCAAATATTTCATATGAATTCATACCACACATTTCAACATAACTATTTTCTGGAATCCCAAATTTGCAAATACCAACTTTTACAAAAAAAAAACCCCATAACTTTCTCATTTCTACATGGATTCGATCCAAACCAAAGCCAAAATGAATTTTATTCACCATAATAACTATTTAAATTATATTTACATGGTTTCTAGACCATACATGGTTGTACAAGGCCTGGAAACAACACAAGAAACTTGAAAAACCAATCAAAACAACAAATACAAAGTGCTCCAAAAGATTTTAAATGTTCACTTTATTTCCATTCTGCCTTGGTTCCAATTTACATTGGTTTTTATTAACTCCTTGGTAGTTGGGACCATAAAACTACCTCTCATGATCATTAGACTTCCCTTTTACAACTTTTAATGAACTTTTACAATGTTGCATTTTTGCAATTTTACATCTTTATGACAACATTACAACTTGATTATATTTTCCTTACATATAGATTCCATTACATGGAATAATGTCACCTAAACATATTAATGATCATTTTAGACTCAAATAAAATAATATCACATGTGGATCTCCTGCATCCATCTAGTGCCAAAGTCTTGGTGAATGTTGGAGGAGACAGCATAGAGGAAGGCCTAGAGGGTCATGAAGATGAGTTGGGTTTGTGGAAGAAGTTTTCTGAAATAGTGGATGAATGGAAGAGTTATGGAGGATTTTTGGAGGCACAAGAAGGAGCATCCTTCAAAGAAGACATTATATTTGCAAGATGGGCCATGAGGAGGCTCAAACATTGACAAAATTTTCTCCTAGCATGGAGATACTGATTGGCATGATGGTGAGTGATGAGAAGCAGCAGCATGGGCAAGCCATGTTCATATTGGTGAAGGAATACAAGCCTAGATGCAATTTGAAGATACATGGGAGAGTTGCATGGTTCCAAGAGGATCTATATTTGCCAAAGGTCAAGATGAAGGCCTGATTTTTACTGTCATGTGTTTATTTGCAGGTTTCCAAGTGGACTTGGAAAAGTTTTAAAGCTGTGAAGTATGGTGCAGGAGCACTAGGGCCAAGCAGAAAGGCTAAAGAGGAACACTAGGGTCACTCATGGATCCTATTGGTTCTCAAATCAATAGATTGAATTTCCTATAGACTTTCCAATCCAATGCTTGGAAACCCAAGTGATTTGGCCAACTAACAAGTCACAACCAAGACAAGGTTGGAACTTCTGCAATTCTGGCTCTGCAAAACCAAGGCTAGTAGGCCTATACCTTGACTTATTCTTCAAGTTACAAGGTTTTTTATAGCAGATAAGTAACACTTCAACCTTCTCTCTCAAGTATGGCAAGGTACTTGAAAGAAATATAACTGAAAGAAATATATCATGAACTGTAAATTGAAATACTTTAAGTAATTAAAATAATGTTTAGTAAATGTGTATGTAATTTGAAATGAAAAATATATAAGATATCACCAAACTATAAACAATGAACTGAATAACTATAATCCAAATAATGATTAGACCAGTGCCTTATTCTACCATGGGCAATAGAGTCCAGATCATTCCAATCTTATGTTCAACCTCAAAGACAATTTTACAAGAAAAATTATCACTTCAAAGGTGCTATTGAATGTACATGCAACCTAAAACAAATTCAGAGATATTTCAAAAGAGTAATTCTTCTCAGATGATAGACCAATTGACTAAGGCCTCAATCAACAGAATTTAACCATGCAAAATGAGAAAACCAATTGAAAATATAGAATATGTATCAAATCAGGAATCATGCACATCAAACTATCACTTTGAAGAATTTCTATTGGTTTATCCAAGGGACTAATTGTAAAATTATAATGAAACTATTACACATGTGACAGAAAAAGGACTTATCTTTATTGATTTTAAAAAAATAGTACATCCAAGTCCATGTTATACTTGTTGTTTAAAAACAATCCAAATATGTGAAATTGTATTATATTGTATTCCCCTCTCTTTACATTTTTACATTATGTATATATATATATATATATATATGTGTGTTTGAGTGGCTTTCACACCTTTTTAGGGTGAAAGGACACAACTCTTATTATAAATTATTTTGAAAAAACAATAAACTAACCAAAAAATAACTACCTAACTTTCGGATTTGGCTTTGGTCAAAAATCCAAGACACCTCATGAAAAGCTAATATTTTTTTTGGAGATAGGAAATTTGATTTCCTGAACTGGGTCGTTTTTAGATTTTTAAAACTCGACCATCTTTATCCTCTGTAAAAACCATCTTTGTAGCAGGTCTAAATTCCAGCATTTTCTGAAGGCTTCAATTAGTTATTTCTATTTATTTGTGTCATAAAAATTCCTTCCTTTGATCTTTTTTTTTTATGGAGAAACATGCTTCTTGATAATAGATTGGGACTTCTAAATTATCAAAATTTAGGGTACCACCAGTGGCTCTTTCTGGGGAAGTATGCTCCCTGTGAACATAGTGAGATTCCAGCTATCTCTGGAGAAGCAGACCAAGTATCCACACTTAATATGATGCAAAGTGATTTGGTTCTCATCTTTAAGATTTATCTTTATACCAGTAGGCTCATGAATAAATTTCATAGGAACATTCAATTGGGTGGCCCCAGGCCCCCAAAAAAATGAACACTACTTCTTTCATCTATCGAACACATAATTTTGATCATGTAATACGTTGGATCTCTTGAATACGATGCCACCACTCTCATGGACAACATTCATTTCTTTATTAACACACTTTGACTTTTGTTTACCTTTAGAAAATTCAACGCGTACACTATAGTCCTTGCTAAATAGAAGATCCCCATGCATTTGATCAACCCTACAAGTAACTAGATTAAGCTCTTCTGCTTGGATGCCTTTACGTACACAATATTCCCTATGCTCAAGATGTTCTTTCTTTTCACAAAAAGGATTTGGAGATAACTCACATTCAATAACTTCCTTCTTATCAAGAATTTGATCAGATAGGATACTCAGATAATTTTCAGAACTAATCTTCAACACATTCTCCTCATTATGTCTGTTTGATTCCATATCATCTTCACATGTTTGATACAACTTCTTCTCATAGAATGAAATAATGCATGTCTCACTTTCTGAATACACTTCCTCATACATATTTTGAGTCTCATCATCTTCAAAATGATCAATAGGCTCACTGTCTTTATCATGATGTTGATGGACTTGATTGCATATAAAATATTCTTCAAATAATGGATTCAAGGATATAGAGAACTTGGGCATATCTCCATGAGAGATTTCATATGAAACTTCATCGTGTTCATATGTTGTATATTGTTCTATTTCATCTCCATTATTTGATTCTTGAAATTTATCATCTTCTTCATCTAGTACCTCCTGAGTATGTACTGATCCATCAACTTGCTTATCAGGGTGCATTGAGAAAAAAAATTTGACCACTCTTCTCAACATGTTTTTGATATTCCATGTCTAGTAAATATGAGATTTCTTTTGTACTGAGAATATCTTCTTCCTCACCATCATGGTCATTGATACCTATTTCCATGCAAATCTCACTACGTATAGATTCTACTTCAATCTGATCCAAATTTTCTTCCTCTATGTCATCATTATTTTCTTCCCTCAATACTTCACATATTTTCTCAAGAAAAGATAGTAGTTGAAAATCATGGTAGATTCCTAACTCACAAAGTTTATCCATTAATTCCCTTCCCAGAGGCCTGATATCTGAAGGTATTTCCAGATAGATCTTTATCATTCTCATGAACAATTGTAGTGCAGGTTCACCTTTATATCTTTCCAAACTGAAGAATGAATCCAAAGGGGACATGTTAGATTCTTCCTCCAAAATATAATTTGGCTCTCTTTCCTGTTCATAGCACATGTCTTGTTCATAACACATGTTTTCTTCTTCACCACTGGAATGATGAAACATATCAAGAAACCACTTCTCAAACTGTCTCCATGATGACATGGATTGTGTGGGTAGTGATTCATATACTTTTCTTACATTATCTTTTAATGTCCTAACAAATAGCCTCATCACCTGATCCTCTATAGAAACCTCATAATCATCTATGAATGTACAAAATGCATCCAAGTGTTGTAGTGTCGATTCATCCCATTCTCCATGGAACTTTGGTAGAAGCTATGAAATTTTAGGGGCTAACTTATTTGGGGTGCATTTAAATCTCCTAAGATCCAATGGCTTGATACCATCTGGAATAAAAGGCTTTCTTTGAAATGATGGATACATTTAAAAAACAATCCACCATCTCCTTCTGAGTCTTCTCCCTCAGTAGAGTCACTAACAGAAATGCTTTGTTCAATAGATTCACCACCTTCTTATCAGAAGGAAAATACTTACTATCTTCTGAGTTCTTTTCCCCCAGTAGAGTCTTAAATATATCACCAGAGCTTCTAGGTAAAATACAAAAATTTTCTTTGGAGAAAGGAGTCCATGTAATAGATGGGAAGATCGATAAAATTCATTTTTTCTGCACTTTTCATGTTTAGACAGTTATAACAGTCCTCTTCATTCATGTTTTCTAGATATAAATACTACTTTATTGAAACCTTTGTGATTTTGAATGTTTCTACATTAAGTTAAGAGTATTTTTTATTTGGAATCATTGCATTTGGTTGGGTAGGCAAAGAGTTATCTATGTTTTGGTACAGATTGTCCAAACCCTCCAATAGGGTAACCTGAGAGGAGGAAAATGTAGTTTCCTTGATGCCATATGTATTGTATAACCCCATGTTTCGTAGGGAGATGGGGAAGAGAGTATATTACCTACCCCAATAGTTTCAAAAGGCCACGCACTTTTTGGCATGTGCATTGGATGGCGGAAGAGAGTAGTTTGTTGAAGAAAGTTGAAGATGATTGTATCATAAAAATGCAGTCCAGTGTGGGGGGGATATCTCTTAATTTAACCGTTGGATCTTTCTTAAATTTGAAATATGTCAGAGATAACCTAATTTTCCACAACCTCACCGGAGATATTTTGAAAATAATGTGTTTTGAAAAATTTATTGGTGACTATGTACGGATCTAGGCAAGGGGCAGTGACGGGGCAGTTTGTGAGGAATTTCCTTCATAAATGTGTTGGGAAAGTTTTGTAATGGATTAGAAGTTGTCAGGAAAGCGTGGAAAATATTATAAGGGCTATAGGAAGAACTAGATGGTGTCTCTTTTAATTTAGGGGTGTGGGGACACATTAGAAGGGTTGGTTATTGTGATTTTTCCAGAATGAGAAGTTAATTGTCATAGTGGACAACAAGATTGAGTTTTTGCATTCAAGTGGGGGATGCATAGTAGTTTTGTTTGGAGAATATATGAAGGGTTATAGAGGGATGTGTATAGATTATTCTTTGTGATAATATTAGTGGTGGTTCCATAGAGATTGATCCAAGTAAGTGGGTTGGGGCAATCACATCATATTGGAAAATATGCATGAATAGTTAAGTTGAGTGAGTGCAGATTTAAGATGTGGAGTCTAGTGGAAGAAAATATTGTTGCAAACCACTAGCCTCTGCATCAATAAAAATGGAAGCTAACATGTAATATGAATCTATGTAAATCCTAACAGCATAAAAATACTTTTTCAATCTAAAATTAAGGCTTATTTGAGCTCAAAAACTCATTCTATTTATAGAAGGAATGAGGAGACAGAGGGGGGACAAGGATCATTAATGGAGTTGTAAAACCCATTAATGAGGTGTAAGAGGAATAAATGCCAAAGGAATTTATGAGGCATGGGCTTGAGGAAACTCCATTAATAATGCATTAATGGGAGCATTTAAGAAGCATGGTGAGGGTGTAAGAAGCAAGCTTGAGAAGGTGGACGTAGAGGGAGTCAAGCTTGAGAAAATTGACTTTATCAAGTGGGTGGGATTCCTAATCACAAATTTAAGAATGTGACATCATTAGGAAGTGGGTTAGGATAGGATTAAGATTAGGATTAGATTTAGCATGGGGGGAATAGGTTGGGATGGGTTTGAACCCGAGGTTAAGGTGGTTGAGATAGGTTAGGCTAGGGTTAAGGGGAATATTAATGAAATGAATTATAATTAATATATTCATTAAAAAATAGGAATATTAATTATTTAAGCCTTTTATTGCTTTAGATAATTAATTAGGAATATAAGCAATTAATTAGATTAATTTAGGCTAGAAGATAGGGTTTTGCAAGTGATTAGGTATAATAGAGATTTATTTAATTCCTTTTAAAATAATTACCTTAGCCATGTTTGATTTGAATTGATTTGTATTGAATTGATTGGTTTTGATTGGCTAAGGTGATTAATAAAATTTAGTGATTAAATCACTTAGGAGATTAAATTTGATTTGCATGAATTATGTCAGTCGATCGAAGAGTTGTCTGGACATAATTGGGGGTATGATCACACTTAGGGAAAATAGCGTCTACAGTTAGAGAAGACCAAATCCAGGTGGTTACATTTGCCCCTCTTTGAATTGATGTGCAAGCAGCATATTGATTCAAAGAAAGTTTTTGATGTTGACTTCAGAAAGATTGAGAATGTTGCTCACAATCGAACAAAATGCCTAATGAGATCAGTCTTGCACTTGATTGAACTAAACTAATAGAATTGACTTTGAACTTGGTTGTCGTCCAAAGGTCAATAAGCAAAGATCTTACAAATACCAATTCTGAACTTGGTTGTTGTCCAAAAATTGATAATACTGATTCTGAACTTGGTTGTTGGCCAAAAGTCAGTATGAAGCTACCAGGAGCTTAGTAAGAATATTTAAATGAGGAAACACAAGATATCTAGCTTATGAGAACCAAATATTTCTACCCCACAGTCCTGACTTAGTCAAGAAAACTGTCGTGCACCTTGTTTGTTCGATAACGAAGTCATTTTTAATGTTGTTTTGAGCAAGAATTTGATTGATGATAGTGTAATCATGCCCCCTCGGGAACGAAATCAAATAAAAGAATAAAATCCCTTTGTTGAAATGATGTATCACTTGTAGTGATTGGGTAGGGAAAGAAAGAATGGATTTTTAGAAGAAGTGAAGAAATGAGGGTGTGTTTAGAGAAAAACACACGGGTGCCAAGTTAATTAGATTTTAAAATGTGAGTTCGGTTTTGTTCCCGATTGATCAAAGATTTTGGGAATCATGGATATGTAAATATCTTGGATTTCAAATAAATTAAAAATAGAAAGGATTTTGAGCTCAAATCCTTATGTTGTTCTTTCAAAATGAATCATGCAATCTCTAAATGCATCTATATGCAGACTCTTGGGACTGTTACTGATTTGCAAATATTGGATCATTTTATCATCACTGGGCGCTTTTCAGAATAGATACAACTAATACCCACTGATATTATGAAAGTATGAATACTATGTTTATTGGATGTAATGTCAAAAATAGACTTAGGCATCAAGGCATAGAAGCCAAGATGACAAGTTAGCCACTTTCCTTTTATTATATCAAAATCTGTATAAGGTGAGTTATTGGACCCGCAATGGCCTTGAAAATTCATATCCTTGGGTACATTATGTTTCATATACCTTCATGAGAATCTGAGTTTAGAAAATAGACAAGGAAATTGTTTCAAACTCACCATAGTTTACACATAACAAAGATCAAGATATATGCGGTTATCCACTCATGGTGGCGGTTCTTACCATAAACATCCAAGTTAGATGAAATTTATAGGATCATTTGGAACAATCAACATACGCAGAAAACCAAGAAAATGTTATGCCCCCTATCCTTGCGACTCTTTGTCCTTGCATAGATGTCATGGAGTAACTCGGAAGACATAACAACTATTAATTGTGAATCAATTAAATAAAATTCATAACTACTTAGATGCCCCTAGTGAAAACATCATGGGTACATAAAAGAGTCATAATCAAACCAAGATCAAACTGTGTTTAGGTAGTATTGAGAAATACTATTGATTCATTTTTCAAGTGCAGTATAGATTCATCAATCAAAAAGTTTGAATTCAAGAAAATATGTGTTCCTTGTCTGTGTATAACTTTCTTCCCATTTGCAATCCAATGTAGGTTCTAGGAACATCATTAATGTGAGTGCAATGTTTGTGCCAGCCTTGTTTCGTGAAAGGGATAGTTTAGTGAAAGCATTGAGTATCATTGTGTCATGAGAAAAAAAATCCTATGATGACCTAGCAGACACTACCTATCATGCTAGAAAACAATGCCCCTAGTGCAGAATGACCTGATCCTAAGATAGAAATGCAGACAAATCCCAAGCGAGGATAAGATTTTCATAAGGAAACAAAGTCAACTCTTAGCACAGGTGTAATCATGAAGGCCTAGTATCAACAATGTATTGATAGATAGAGTTTAGAATACAAGTGATGCCTGACTGCCAACTTTTCACCACTTGGCAAAACTTTTTATTCTTTTTGCTACCAGGATGCCCATTTTACCAGGTTGTCATCGAGGCACTTTTCTCTTTTCCAATTTTTTTTTGCTATTTTTGCTTTTTTGAATGTGTTTGTAGTATCAAGGTGCCTGTTTGCCAATTTTTCACCAAGGATACCTTTTCTTCAGGAATTTTTCCATTGTTTTTGGATTTCTTTAGGACCAATTTTCTAATGTTTTTGGTATTTTCTGAAAACTATTTACTGTATAGGCTCTGCTAGCCGAACATCAAGCATAGAATCGCTTCAAATGTAAAGTGTTGATAGGATCTAGAAGAATGTCTCCCTCAGGGGTAGCTAGTTGATAAGATCTAGTCCCAAAAGTAGCAGTGATAACATAAGGTCCCAACGAATTAGGTTCAAACTTTCCTTTATGTTCCCGGTTAGGCTGGTTCTTAGGATTCTCCTTTAGGATGAGATCCCCCACTTGAAATTGGCATGGTTTAACCTTTTTATTGTACCCCTTAGACATTCATGCTTGGTACACTTTGATATGATTGAATTCTTGTTGCCTGCACTCATCAAGTAGGTCTAAAGAATTCACCCTATCAATGTGGTATTGCTCATCAGTAACAAGACCTTGTAAAGATATCTGCAAAGATGGGATTTCAACCTCAATAGGTAGTACTGCTTCAGTGCCATAGACTAGGTAAAATGGTGTGGCTCATGTTCGTGTCCTAATGCTTGTTCTATAGGCCCATAATGCTGGATTCAGTTGTAAATGCCAGTCTTTGCTAGACTTACTCACAGTTCGGTGTAGGATCTTGAGAATATTTTTATTAGATGCCTCAGCCTGTCCATTACCTTGAGGGTAATAGATTAAGGAGTAGTGTTGAGTGATGTGGAAATGTTCACAAAGGTCATCAATGTCTTGGTTTTTAAATTGGCCCCCATTGTCTGTTATAATTAAAGAGGGTATCCCATATCTACAGATAATGTAGTTCAAAATGAACATAGCCACCTGTTTTCTAGTGGCTTTGATTAGCTGCATGGCTTCGACCCACTTCGTGAAATAATTAGCGACCGTAATGAACTTATGTCCATTTCAAGAATTAGGATATATTTGTCCAACCAAGTCAAAGGCCCATTGCTGAAATGGCCAATGTGTTATGAAAGGCATTATTTCCCTGGCAGGAGCATGGATGAGATTTCCATGTGTTTGGCATTTATTACATGTTTTAGAAAATTGAATGGCATCTTTTTCCATTGTAGGCCAGTAATAGCCTACTCTGAGGAGTTTCTTTGCCAATGAAAAGTCATTTGAATGTAATCCACATACACCTTCATGGACTTCTTTTAACATGTAGTATTATTATTCAAGTTCTAAACATCTAAGAAGTGTACCATCGAGACCTCATTGATATAAGTTATTAGTTATGAGGGCATAATGTGATGTTGTCCTAATCAAGGCTCTTTTTTCATTTCTCGATAGATCATTGGGAATGGTTTGGTTAGTTACGTAAGCAATGATATTAGCATATCGAGATTGGTCCGAGGTGTTCAAAGAACATATTACTTGGTATTCAAGGGTATCAAAGGCAGAATAGGATAATTATTCCACCAAGAAGTCATAGCAAAATTGATGTTCCTCCATTTATAACATGGATGCCAATGTAGCCATAGCATCTGCAGCTTTGTTCCCTATTCTGGGTATCTGTCGGAATGTGATGAAGATAAATTACTTCTTTAAGTCATCAACCAATTTCTTATAGGGCATCAACTTCTCATCTTTCATCTGATAATCTCCATTGACTTGATTGATAGTGAGCTAAGAGTCACCATACACATGCAACTCTACAATTTTCCATTCCATAGAAAGCTTAAGACCGTTTACCAATGCTTCATATTCAGAAATGTTATTTGTGCATGGAAACATCAATTTGTAGGACTTTGATATTTTTTAGTTTTGAGGAGTTATGAATAGAACCCCTACTCTAGAGCCTTGTTGTGTGAAAGAACCATCAAAGTACATCTTCCATAGATACTCAGTGAGGTGCATAATTGTTTCATCAGGGAACTCAATCCTCAAAGGTTCATCATCGTGGAGTGGTGAATCATCTAATTGATCTACAAGGACTTGTCATTTAATATCCCTCCTATCCACATACTCAATGTCAAATTCACTCAGAATGAGAACCCATTTTTCCATATGTCCTGTTAATTCTATTTTTCTCAAGAGATACTTCAAAGGATCTATCTTTGCAATGAGCCTTACTGTATTTGATAGCATGTAGTGTCTCAATTTTTGTGATGCAAAGAAAATTTCTAAGCATGCTTTCTCAATAATGCTATAATTGAGTTCATAGGAGACCAGTATTCTACTGATGTAGTAGATTTCTCTTTCTTTCATAGTTTCATCCTCTTGTGCGAGAAATACTCCTAGTGATGTGGTTGTAGCTGAAATATATAGGATTAATGGATTTCCATGGATGGGTTCCTTAAGAATAGGAGGAGTAGCTAGGTACTCTTTCAATTCTCTGAAATTGGCTTCACAATGTTCATCCCATTTGAAGGTGACCCCTTTGTGTAGTAATTTTGTAAAGGGTTGTGCTCTATCCGCAAGTTGTGACATGAACCTCCTGATTTATTGGAGTCTCCCTTGCAATGTCCTCATTTGACTAATGTTGCATGGAGGATTCATATCTAGTATAGCCTTGACCTTTGTAGGATCTACCTCAATTCCCTTTGCTAAAACAATAAACCCTAAGAGCTTTCCTAATTGGACCCCAAAGGCACACTTCTTTGGATTGAGCCTGAGTTAAAATTTCTCCATTAGATCCAATATCTTCCTTAAGTCATCAACATGAGTGCTCCTTTCTTTGGATTTAGCTAAGGTGTCATCTATGTAATCCTCCATGTGTTTTATGCATCATATCATGGAATATAGTAGTCATTTCTCTTTGATATGTAGCACCAACATTCTTTAACCCAAATGGCATGACGTTCTAGCAGAATGTGCCCCATGCGCATGTAAATGTCATATTCTCTTAATCTTAAGGGGAAATTTTAATCTGATTATAGCCTGAGAAACCATCCATTAATGAATACATTTGGTAGCCTACTATGAGGTCTATGATCCTATCAATATTAGGCAGGGGAAGTCATCCCTAGGACATGCTTTTTTTAAGTCTTTGAAGTCTGTACATATCCTGATAGATTTATCAGATTTAGACACTGGGACCACATTGGAGATCCATCCTGCATAAGCAATGAGTCTGATGAATCCAGCTTTCAACAAATTTTCTAGCTCCGCTTTTACTAGCAATGCAACATGAGGATGCATTTTTCTAAGTTTTTGTTTCACGGGTTTAATCCCAGGATCTATGGATAAGTGGTGCATCATCAACTCAAGATCCAGTCCAGGCATATTTGTATAAGACCATGCAAAGTTTATCTTTTTCTCTTTCAGGAACTCAGTGAACTGTGTCTTCTCTTCTAAAAAATATTGTGCTAGGTGAACAATTTGAGGAACCTCAGTTGTGCCCAAATTAACTGGCTGTGTTGGTTCTATCAGAACTGAAGACCTTTCTTGAAAGTGCTTGGGGAGGATATCAAGAATCTCATCCTTTGGTGCCTCTAAGAGGTTTTCACCATCGGATACGTCTTTTTTTTTTACTATTTTAGAATATGACATTGCCACAACGTCATTTTCTGATGACATGTAACTGATTGAATGTTTGATAATGTTAAGTTGAAGATGATGCAAGAACATTAAATCAGTTAATGGTTTGTATTGTCATTGATGTCAACTTGATATCATCTATATGGTCATAAACATAATGCCAAAGACTTCATAGAATCAATGGAACAATGATTATGCTTTCAGTAATGCATAAAAGTCAAGTATTCACTAAGTGACAGACAACATCGACAAAGTGCACACCATCGGTAAAGACAAAGATAAAGTCACAGTGATACCCAACGAGCAAAAGACAGTGTTGCCCGATGAAGCAAAATCAAAGGATGCCCAACGAGAAAGATCCAATGATGCCCGACGGACGGAGATCCTGAATCTAACTGAAGTTGCACCGACAGAACTGGCAGTTGTCACCAGCGACAAACTACGGAATTGATTGACAGAATAGAGAGATCAGAAAATGATAAAATATCTAGCTGGAAAAGCTTAAAGATAGACTTAACTGGTTGTTTTATTTGTTTTATTCAACCACATTTAAGGCAATTGATTTATACAGTTGGCAAGAAGATAACTATGAGATAAATCAGGTGTTAAAGTTGTAAATCAAATTGGCTGGATTGTTTTTCACACCAAGAATCAAGAATCAAGAATTAAGGAAAATCATGTCTATATAAGAGACAAGCATAATTCATTTCCACAAGCACTCAGATACGGGGGAGTGAATTGAAAGAAGATTTTGAAGAGTAACTGGTGAAAGATAAACTCCATACAGTCCTGATCAATCAAGCTAAGGGAGAGCTAAAGAATTCTACAGACACTAACGAATAGTGAAGCACAACATCACAAAGAAGAAAGAGTGAAGTAAAAAGAAAGTGAATTGATACATTGATCAAAAAGGTATTGTACATAAATAGATCTGAATATCTGCAATTCAAGTTGCATTAGAAATAGGTCGTTGTGTTTCAGTTTAACCATTGAAGCATTAAGTCTCTTAAAAGAGCATTACTTAACAGTCTTTTATAATTGAGGTATATCCTAATAGATTACCAAAAATGTTGACTCATGATAGTAGCATCGGTCTTACCTAAAGCCTATTGATAGTCTAAGAAGGAGGCTCATTCAAGGATGGTAGTAAGATTATCATAAAGCCTATTGACAGTCTAGAGGTTGATTCAAGGATGGTAGCATAGATGCCAGATACTTAGTGACAATATATGTATAAAAATCCTCTAACAAGGTTGCACTTAATAGTGTGTTTGTAACCTTTAATAGGGTTGGCTCCTAACAAGGCTCACTTTAGAAGAGTGAAAATTTGGGGTACCGGTCCCAGTGGTTTTTCCCTTAATAGGGTTTCCACGTTAAAATCCTTGTGTTATGTGTGTATGGTTTATTACTTTATTGTTTTACATTTCACATATGCATTTATGGATTGATTGGTATACTCTGCATATTTACTGAGTATCAGTAAATAAGTTTTACTACTTATCGATAATCAAGGAGAATAAGGACAGACAAGGTAAACCGACAGACAGTCATTTGTTTCAAGTATTTCAAAGGCATACATCTTGTAGGGACTCAATAATCTGAGGTGTATTAATTGGTGGATTAAAGTTTAAAGGATAAATTTTTTAGGCCACTGATTCACCCCTCCCCCCCCCTCTTATTTATTACTAACATTTTCACCGTCAGTTCTCTTTTTCTTTTTCTTTTTCAATTTTTGACTGAGAAACTTGATATCCTCCTTTGACATGTTCACGCTCCTTGCATTGGTGGAAGAAGGGTAAGGTTTACAAGCATTTAGATAGAAATCCAAGTTGTAGTCATTGGGAAAGTCAATGATAGGAGTAGGATCTATATTATTCTAATCAATTAGGTTTGGGTTTATCAAAGACAAGGATTCAGACTCTGGGAAGGAAAGCATCGCGTTAGCGTCAAGACTATTAACTGACATGACATATTTTGTTAAGTTAATCTCTTCAATTTTTAGATTAATAAGAGTTAGATCATCATTAAAAGGGTCATTTTTAGTTATATGTGGACCAAACTCTAGTGACTTGTCACTTGAGTATTCTTCTTCTTCATCTCTTTGTAGGAGGAGGCTCCTAGCTTGTCACCTCTAAATTTCTTCTAGACCTAAGAGAACACCAGTTTCTTCATCAATGATTTGGGGAAGGAATTCCTCCTTTTCTTCAGGTACATCAGTACTGTTAGGAATGGTGTTAGAATGTTCTTGGTGTGCTGATGTAGCTATGAATATGTGAATCACATCTATTTCAATGTCCTGTGTGGTGACAGATAGCTCATCCCACTCATAATCATGAGAGTCAGTTACTTTGTCATCAGGCATGTTTAAGAATTCAACAATAGTTAGCTGGTGTACCCTATTAGCCACTTGTAGATCAAAGTGTGGTAAATCAAGGACATGTGAAACTGTGACTAGCTACCCCCAGTTAGGATGTAAATCCTATGGTCGAGGTGTGTCTTCAGTAACTGTTGCGACCAATGGTGTTGTTGGATTGTCTTATGTTGTTTCTTCTACCTCTTGAATAGGAGTTTGTGCTAACAAAGGCATGCAAAGATCTTGTGGTACTTCAAAGCTTGGTACATAGAATTCTCCTTGATATTTGGGATTCTCCATGCCAACATGTAATAATATTTCATAGGACCATGGTTCTGGTTCTATTTCTTATGTTTCATCACTCCCTTTGTCAGAAACTGGACTATCCCTTGAAGTAGGGTTTGTAGATTTATTGAAACCTAGCCCTGTTTTATCTTTAGTTTCCTTGGATTCCATGTGTACAAGTTCAATGAGTCCTTTTCCTTTGTCATCTAAAGGTCATTTTCCTTTATATCCCATTTTCTTGAGGAGATCATATCCTTTTCCATACTTCTCCATTGATATTTCCACATGTTTTACCTCAGCTTCCGTCGGTTCCCCCTTGTAAATCCAGGCCAAGACTGTCTGTTCTTCTGTGTTATCTAAAGAAGATGTGGATGCCTTAACCATGCCAGTTTCTTTATGGATTTCTGGATCTTTAGATGCAGCAGGTGTGAAAGATGGGGAAGGTTTTCCATAGGATCTTAGTGATACCGGAAGTTCTGCTAATGATGGGGTCATGTCCAACTTGTATTCTCCCATACTTGTTTCTTCAAGTTTCAAGGTTTTTCCAAATATTTTCATAACCATGTCCTTGGTAGATGCCTCTTTGTTATGCGGGACCATACTACTCACCTTGATATTGTTGCAAGTATAATTGGCATCTGTATGGATTGTCACTTCCACCCCATTATGTGGTAACTTGATACATTGGTGGAAAGTAGATGGTACAGCTTGCATTTCATGAATCCAGGGTCTCCCCAATAGTATGTTGTAAGCCAGGGGTAGATCCAGAACTTGACCTATCACATTCCTTTCAATCGGCCCAACTCTGATGGGTAGAAAAATAAGACCTTTAGAGGATCTTTCTTGCTCATCATAAGCTTTGATAGTGATTTTTCTTCTCGAGTCAATGGTCTATTCTGAAAGACCCAATTTCTTGATTAGATTAAGGGTACAAATATTCAATCATGTGCCTCCATCTATCAATACACGTCTAACATGGGATTTATGAATGAGGACTTCAATATGAAGAGGTTGATTATGTGGATGTGCCAATGATTTATCATCATCTTTTGAAAAAGAGAGGTAATGTGGCACTGAGATTTGATTAACCATTGCTTGGAATTTGTCTATATCAAGGTCCTTTGGTATGTTTGTGGCATATAGGGCTTGTTCCAGGATTTCCCTATGCGTTGTGGATATTTTAAGCAACTCAAAAATAGAAATTTTAGTAGAGGTTTGTTGTAGTTGATCCTCCAGGTTGTACTTTGCTATAGGAGTAGTATTTGTTTGTTTTGTCATCAATTTAGGGATAGTAACAATAGGAACCTTGGATGTTGATGCTGGTTTTGGTGAGGAATTGGGTCCTTTGATCATGACTTGTGCTTGGCTCTGAGTCACGACATTAGATTGGGAAGATGTATTTTGAACACCTTTGATAGTGATCACATTAATTGATTCAGTTTTAATGTCTAGCACGTTGATCACATTATCACTTTTAGAGTAGGTGTAGTTCACCTCATTTCCTTTTCCTTTGGATGCTTCCCCTTTTTTATAATTAGTGAATGGCTTGTTAAATGTTGTATGATCTTTGTTAGTGGTGTGTCCTTCCACCTTGATCTTGCCTCCTTCAATAAGGTCTTGGATAACATGTTTGAGTTTAAGATAGTTGTTATTCTTGTGTCCTTTGTTTTTGTGAAAAACATAGTAAGAATTATCATCCCACCATCTTGGTTTGAACTCTGGCTCCCATGGTTTGGAATCTGGGATTGTGAGAACTTTTTTATCTAATAGTGTCTCCAAAATAGTTTCAAGAGGCTCTCCCAAAGGAGTGAATTTTCTTTGAGGCTTCGAGGTCCATGGTCGACCCTTTCTATTATCATTGTTTTCTTTGGGTATGGGGGTCGTTACCTTGGCATCTTTTCTTGCTTGCATGTTATTAGTCAGATTGAACACCTTAGGTTTAGGGTGAATATTGGATGCATCTACTATTCCATCGTTAACTATATTTGTGTTATGTTTCCACCATTTAGGTTTGGAGTTGGAGTTGTTAGATTTGTTTTCACTTTGGAGAGTGATCTCCCCCTTTTTTACCATAACTTCCTCGATACATATGGAATTTTTTATCATTCTATTGAAGCTAGGGGAGTCTTGCATTTGCAATGTATAGTTCAACTCAGGTACCAAGTTATTAACAAAGATTTCCATTTTCTTGGATTCAGGAATAGCTCTTGAATAATGTGTAAATATTTTCCTCCACCTTTGTAGAAAGTGTGTAAAGGATTCGCTAGTCTTTTGTTTAGTGTTACATAGGTCCATCATAGTCACATCATGCTAGATATTATAGGAGTAATGTTGGATAAACCGTTGAATTAACTCCTCAAAATTTTTTACCTTAGGCTTAAGTTTTGAGAGCCACTCCATGGTGTTTCCTCCTAGACTTCCAAGAAAGAGCCTCATGAGGTATGTAGGTTCATGCATGTATTCTATTCTTAGAGCATAGAATTCTCTTACATGGTCATGTGGGTCGGTCTCTCCCGTATATTTGTCATATTTTGGCCTTGTCATGTTAGGAGGAAATGGAATCATAGTAATACTCTTGTCAAAGGAAAATGGACAAATGGATTCCAAAGAGTATTTTGTCTTGGGTTTAGCCTTCTCATGTTTGAGAGTCGCAAGTTCCGTTTGCATTAAGGTGATTTGTTTGGTGAGAATAGATATAGGAGTTTACACCTTCTTTTCTTTTAGTTGTTCCACATCATAATCTTTGGGTAAATTTACGCCAGTGGATGCTAGATGGAGAAAGTATTTCTCTTTGTCTTCGCTAATCATCTTTTCTGTTATCTTTTGGAACATATTGCTCTGTTTGAGTTTATTATATTCTTCTTCAGTGATGTCTTCCTCACTACCTAACTCAAACAAAGGATGGTCAAAGTGTGGTTCCTCTTCCTCATTGTTATCTTCATGCTTTTGGTTTTTATCATTTTTGTAGTCCTCAAAAGCCTTACTCCATTCGTGAGTGGTTCGTTCCATTTTTGGAGAATCTAAATTGAACAAGGAACCACGAGATGTTTCTCCTCGCTAAAAGTGTAGTGATCTTGGAGGTACTTCTGATTCTTTAGAAGTGTACTTGTTGCGTCTTGTGTTAACCATGTATTTGTATCTCAACTTCATCAAGGTGTTTTGATAGTGTCAGGTAGAGTCCTAAATCATTCAAGTGAGTGTGTCTAGGTGGAAGTATCATTCATGTTTTGGTGGAAGTAAATTATTCTAGCATCAAAGGGTTAGAATGTCCTGATAGTGAGCTGGGAATCAAGTTGTTGTAAAAATCAGATAGACCACACATATTGAGACTGATGGTGAGAAAATGACAAGACATGCAAGGTAGACGTTTGAAAAAGTATTTTGACATGGCAATAGGGAGACCAAAAAAGACAATAGAGATAGACTAATGAGCCAAAAGGGTATCCAAATCTACTGAGGTTTTCTGAGAAACTAAGCTTCAAGTGCCCATTGTCCTAGATGCAAGCCCCTAGATGCGAGCCAAGAAATACAGTATGGGAGCTTCTGATGACCCAGGATGCAAGTTTTTACCCTAGATGTGATGATGTGCTGACTAGATATGATGAAGTACACTAGATGAAATCTAAGATACTAGATACAAGCCAATAAATACGAGATGCAAGTTTCAAATGTCTCTATCATATTTTTTCAATTTTTAAAAAAAATTTCTTAAAAGTGCGTGAAGTTTGTTTGATCCGTGATCGTGTTCAAAGACTTGCTGGTGAGTGAAAAACACATGTAGATCAAGGATTGAATTTTTTTGTTTGTTTTGAAGGTGTTATCTTGTTAGTGATCTTTCAGATACATCAAGCAGATTTGCATTGATAGGGGAACAAACACATCCTTATGCCCTGATTTCTAGGTAGAGGATGAAATACTTGTTCATTGACTTAGGTACACACTCAAATACTAATTAGAATACAGCCATCACCAAGCATGCAATGGCTCCAATCATGATGTTGTATTAGCCGACTCCAAATGCAAGTGAGGGAACAATATGATGAGTGTCTTGGGGCAATTACTTTTTTCCTTGCACAAGGATTATCACCCTTTCAGAGATGAATCGGGTAGTTTTGTCTAGGAAATTTGTTGTTTATGATGGGGCAATCCATTTGAAACCGTCTCCCATAGAATTGCATAAGGAAAAATTGAGGCGTATAGCCCTATAAGTACTCAAATATGTGTAGTCTCGCAAAAAAGATTCAAGCGGCTCCGCTCTACACATACCCAAGCATGTTCAAGGAATGATGTCAAAATTCTAAGAACAAAATTGACTCCGTCTTTCGAGGCTTTGACCTACAAGGAAGAAATTATTTATAGTGAGTTGCAAGGGTTGGCATAAAACCTGTCCTCACTTGGGTCATTCCTGGGAGATTTTTTCCTCAACCGGTAGGCCCTCTACTGTTTAATAAGCATACAAAGGTTTGGCAGGCGTAGGATTTCTAGATTTCTAATTCTTCAAAAGAAGAAGAGCATACTCTCCTATTCCATGTCATTTTCTCCCAAAAATAATTTCAATCAAACAGTTCCTTCCTTCAAGCAATGTTGTGCCTAATTTAGATGTTCCTATTTTATGAAAATAGGATGTGTGAAAGCAAATTTGTTTTGTTCAATTTCCCCAAAGTTAGATGATTTGCTTGTTCAATTTCTGATCCAAAATTTAGACAATGAGATTTGTTTGTTCAATTACCCGCAATGTTAAGTGATTTGAGTTATTCAATTTTTGATCCAAAATTGAATTAAGAAATGTAACTTGTTGAGTTATCCCACAAGATTTAGTGACTTTCTTGTTCAATTACTGATTCCAAAAATGAATTAAAGTGTGAGTTTGTTTGTCCATTTATCTCCAAATTCCTTTACAAGTGTTAAACCAACATATGATTTTATGATTTTCTTTAAAGAAAAAGAGCATGGTAATCTGGTCGATTTAACAAATGTTGAGAAAATGTGTTAATTTTTGAAAAATCTTTGTAAATGGTTAGTACTAAAATCAATTTAAAAACACCTATGAACACAAATGTTAGCCAAGTCCTCCTACTTCCTCATTAGCAACCTGTAAGCATTAGTTAGGTTGTCAAAAGATCAAATCAACAACTTGTTAAAGTGTTAGGGGTTAGGCAATGAAGTTCACAAAAATTTCAACCAGATACGATCCTAGAAATACAAGATATGATGCAACAAACTAGATGTGAGCCTCTGCTACCAGATATGGCAGAGTGTTTACCAGATATGAGCCTATACTAAAAATGACCTAGGAAATCCTAGATATGAGCCTAGATTTCTGTGATACGAGGGCATATCCCGGATGCGAGATTCTGCTACCAGAAATGAGCCTGGACCTAAAATATGGGAAGACAAATTAGTGAAAAATGAAGTTGAAATGAGGCAAAATCTGAAATCATGCCCCATGGTGGGCACCCAAAATGTGTGTGAAATAGTGTACCTATTACCTGCGACACAACACTTTAATAGATCATTAGATTAGTGAAAAAGCATAAAAAGCAAGGGTTTCAAACTTAAACACTAAAACCAATATATTGCTTCCTATCTAGGAGGAGTTTGAAGAATGCCATAATCATGCCCTCAGATTATGCATAAATCAGTGACAAATACAACCTAAGAATGGAAGATTTGAATCAAACTAGGAAAGATATCCAATAAACATGCATTCTAGTTCTAGAAATCAAGATTATAACAATGCATAAACATGGAAGCTAAAATGTAATATGAATCTATGTAAATCCTAACAGAATAACAATACTTTTTCAATCTAAAATTAAGGCTTATTTGAGCTCAAAAACTCATTCTATTGATAGAAGGAATGAGGAGAGAGAGGGGGGACAATGGTCATTAATGGAGTTGTAAAACCCATTAATGAGGTGTAAGAGGAATAAATGCCAAAGGCATTTATGAGGCATGGGCTTGAGGAATCTCCATTAATAATGCATTAATGGGAGCATTTAAGAAGCATGGTGAGGGTGTAAGAAGCAAGCTTGAGAAGGTGGACTTAGAAGGAGTCAAGCTTGAGAAAATTGACTTTCTCAAGTAAGTCAAATTCCTAATCACAAATTTAGGAATGTGACATCATTAGGAAGTGGGTTAGGATAGGATTAAGATTAGGATTAGATTTAGCATGGGGGGAATAGGTTGGGATGGGTTTGAACCTAGGGTTAAGGTGGTT